>JAEMWC010000192.1:542500-582500 GCA_016490735.1 Pachyseris speciosa
ATTATTATTATTATTATTATTATTATTATTATTATTATTGCTGTTGTTGTTGTTATTGTTGTTGGTGTTATGCATAAATTATTATGGTACTTTGATTTTTATATGTCTGGTTCTACAGTAAATTGCAAATAATATAAAACTGGAAAAATAAGGAAAATAAAAATTGAACTGCATGTCCATAAAGTTCAGTTTTGATAAAATTATACTACAGCTGTATACACAAGGCTACTAGTTTGAAAAAAAAAAGACTCAAAAATATATTTAACATATTTAAACAAATGTAACCTGATATAATTTATTTGTCCTTTCTTTGCCTCTCTGCTTACTCAGCTAAAGACTTGGCTAACTACAGAATCCCAGGAGTTCTTCAGAGGTTTGCAGCCTGCTACTTTATTGTTGCCATGTTGCAGCTGGTTATTAATCCTGGGACCGACTCTGCCTTGGTAATGACTGGAACATGATTGCCTTTCATTAATATGTCTTTAAAATACTGTTTTGGTTGTTTAAATTAGAATTAAAGATTAAGCTGTAAGAACAACGGGGAACTATACACACAGAGGTACATGCATGACCTCTGATTGGAAAGAGGTGGTGACAATGTTTGATTCTATTGTACTGTACATGTGGATATTGCTTGCTTTAAGGGCATAAAAAATTTTTACAATGAATTTATAAGAAATAGTTGTTAGAAATACAGGTGTAATTACATGTACATGTAATTATAAATAGCTTAATAAATATCCATTTCATGATTTAATGATCAATTACACGGTAAGTGGGAAAAAAGCTAAACAAACTGGCCCTCTGGGAGAAAAACAAATGTATTATAATTTATTATTAATTTAACGAAAAATGCAAGCACACTACACTGTGTATGATACCATCAATTTAGTGTTAGTTGTTTGAACACTTGTGATGTTTTTTAAACTTAACAGCCTGTGGGTGCATGGTGGAATCCTATCAGAGATGTTGTTGTTCTCTGGAGCCAGTGGCTTGTGATGTTTGGTGTTTTAGCCATCTATATCATAGTTACATTTGCTCTTCAAATGCCTGGCTGTCCGCGGTGAGCATTTATATTAAATTTTTAATGTTTTGAGGTCCATCTTTTTACGGGACTTTAGATTTGAATGTGAGTCTTGGATCGAATACGAGGACAAGTGAGACTAGATTTCAGAGTTCAAAGATCTGACCTCCCAGCAAAAGTTAACAAGGAAATTGTAAAAAAAAAAAGATTGATCATTGTCACTAGTGATTCTAAAGCATGCGAACTAGAATTGAAGTCGCATTCGTAGTCAATCTCTTATACTCAAACCTAAAAGTTCCTAATCTTGTAAAAGTGAACTATTTGGTATTACATGGGCACGCGAAGATGCGAATTTCTCTTAGAGTGTCCGCCAACAAGTGAAATATTTTTCAACAAGAGAAGAGGAATTTCGTATCTCCAAGCAGCCAGGCAATTTTCTGTTAATTATGAAATACCAAACCATTTCACTTTCAATGCGAAAGCCTTGATTTATTATGTAACCATAGTCACGGTGATCACGTGTGAAGATATGTTTTAGCGCGAAAGCTCGCCTGGTATTTCATTGGTGTTTATATAATAAAGAGTGTTAATTAGTCATTGATCAGTCATTGAATGATTAGTCAACTGATCATTCACTGGTTATCCATTGATTACTCATTGATTACATTGATGGACAATATCATTGATTAGTTATGTTTGGTATTGGTATCACTGCGCCGAATCCAGCTGCCTAAAAAGTAAAATAGTATTATGACAGGTTAACCACATAAAGGGAAGTCAGGCAATATTATATGTTCTAGCTGTCTTAAGATGAAACTTAAAAGAGTAACCATTGCTGGCTTGTGTTGTTTGCAGAGGCTACATTGGTCCTGGTGGCCTGGCTGATGCTGATTATTACAACTGTACGGGAGGAACCGCTGGCTATGTTGACAGACATCTGTTTGGCTCAAACCACATCTACCAGCATCCAACCTGCAAGGTGTGATAAACATTGAATGTTTAGTTCGTTGCCTTTGTGATTTTTGATCATTCCTCTTTTATTGCGTGAAGCCAAGAAACAAGCTACTGTTGGCTACATTCAATAACTCTTTTTAAATCTGGTATATTGCGCATGTTTGATATTTTCCCATTTTTGTCGCAGAAAACTTATAAAACCAAAGTTCCATACGACCCAGAAGGTGCCTTGGGAACACTGACATCTGCATTCCTGGTTTTCCTTGGAGTACAGGTTTGATTAGCATTTAAGTGCGTGTGGGAAAGATCTAAGCTTGATTTCCGCTGCTCACTCGGGTCCGATAAAGGATTTAGCCTCGAGAAGAGTCTTTTCAGGGGTAGGTGGGTTGGGGGAGAACAAGGCGTGTTAAGAAAAAATAAATCCAAAGAACTGGTGAGAGGTCGGTTTACTGTAGGCAAATTTCTTTTGTAACAGTGGATGGCTGCCAGTCGTGTCCTGACCAACATTCTTCTCCACTCCATCGATAGTAAGCAGTGTATTACTTTTTGTCGAATAATTCCAGGTATTTTTTATCCTCATACAGGCTGGATATACTTTGTTCACATTTCCTTACCACATTGCTAGAATGAAGCGTTGGATCATATGGTCATTAGTTCTGGTGAGTATCTGAAACCTTAACGATAATCACTGGGGAAGTATTAATATTACTATAAAATTGAGCACTTAGAGCACATTTGGTACGCAACATTATCTAGGTTTCTAAATGTCTAAAAGATGTTGTTTTATTACTACATACGCAGGGCTGTGTTACCTTGGCACTAACTGGAACAAATAATGAAGGCATTATTCCATTAAACAAGAACCTATGGTAAGTGCCACCATTGAATGAAAAAACTGATGGTAGCTATTCAAATTTCTTAAAATTTACACTCAAGATTTCATGAATTCTTGATTATTTCTTTGTGCAGTTATGAATCACAAGGTAGTTTGAATAGTAAAATTAAACATGGAAACTTTCCATTTCTTTACAGTACTATGTTTCCTCCTTTCTTTCCAGGTCCGTATCATTCATCTTTGCCACTGGCGCAATGGCATTTTTCCTGCTTACACTTTGTTACCTCCTGATAGACGTGCTTGGGTGGTGGAGTGGAGCGCCATTTGTCTTCCCAGGTAAGCCTTTTTCAATACATATTGAGAGTGAAATATATATGGATTATTGGCCAAGCGTGAGGTTAAGATGGAGGGATATTGGCCAAGTTCTTTTTTTGCGTGTTTAGGGACCGAGACTAAGTCGAGGTCCATAAACACGAAAAAAAAAAAAAAAAGAACTTGGCCAATATCCCGCCATCTTGTCCGAACAAGCTTGGTCAATAAAGGATTTATTATGTGACTCAAAGGATGCTATTAAAAGACAGTAAAACGCAGGACGAACGGGCTATCCCGAGCGGTCAAGATGGCTCGATCTTGACCTCGCGGATAGCCAATCACTGCAGGTGAATTGATTCATCTTGACCGCTGAAAGAGCCAGTCATATAATAAAACTTAGTACATACGCAGGTAAAACCTAGCGAGAAAAACCGACGTTTCGGTGTCACCATGACGCCATTGTCAAGGTGAATGTAAAATAAACTTATGCGAGAGTAATGGTTCACTAAATTAACATAATAACGACTTACCTTGAAAATGACGTCATGATGACATGATGATGATCGTTTTTTCTCGCTACTTTTTATGTATAACCAAACCTTTATTGTTAGAAATAATTTTTATAATGTTGTTCAGCAATTATTGTTACACGCATACTGGGAAAAAAAATCGAGTTCGCGTAACAGGAGTCGAACCTGTGTTATCTTCCTATTACTAGTTTGGATGCTCTACCACTGAGCTACAAGAGACTTGTGGGAGCTTAGGCCATTAAACAAAACCTGTGACCCTCCCATTACTAGTTTGGATGCTCTACCACTGAGCTACAAGAGACTTGTGGGAGCTTAGGCCATTAAACCAAACCTATGACCCTCCCATTACTAGTTTGGATGCTCTACCACTGAGCTACAAGAGACTTGTGGTAGCTTAGGCCATTAAACCAAACCTGTGACCCTCCCATTACTAGTTTGGATGCTCTACCACTGAGCTACAAGAGACTTGTGGGAGCTTAGGCCATTAAACCAAACCTGTGACCCTCCCATTACTAGTTTGGATGCTCTAACACTGATCTACAAGAGACTTGTGGGAGCTTAGGCCATTAAACCAAACCTGTGACCCTCCCATTACTAGTTCGGATGCTCTACCACTGAGCTACAAGAGACTTGTGGGAGCTTAGGCCATTAAACCAAACCTGTGACCCTCCCATTACTAGTTTGGATGCTCTAACACTGAGCTACGAGAGACTTGTGGGAGCTTAGGCCATTAAACCAAACATTTGACCCTCCCATTACTAGTTTGAATGCTCTAACACTGAGCTACAAGAGACTTGTGGTAGCTTAGGCCATTAAACCAAACCTGTGACCCTCCCATTACTAGTTTGGATGCTCTAGCACTGAGCTACAAGAGACTTGTGGGAGCTTAGGCCATTAAACCAAACCTGTGACCCTCCCATTACTAGTTTGGATGCTCTAGCACTGAGCTACAAGAGACTTGTGGGAGCTTAGGCCATTAAACCAAACCTGTGACCCTCCCATTACTAGTTTGGATGCTCTAACACTGATCTACAAGAGACTTGTGGGAGCTTAGGCCATTAAACCAAACCTATGACCCTCCCATTACTAGTTTGGATGCTCTAACACTGAGCTACAAGAGACTTGTGGGAGCTTAGCCCATTAAACCAAACCTGTGACCCTCCCATTACTAGTTTGGATGCTCTAACACTAAGCTACAAGAGACTTGTGGGAGCTTAGGCCATTAAACCAAACATTTGACCCTCCCATTACTAGTTTGAATGCTCTAACACTGAGCTACAAGAGACTTGTGGGAGCTTAGGCCATTAAACCAAACCTGTGACCCTCCCATTACTAGTTTGGATGCTCTACCACTGAGCTACAAGAGACTTGTGGGAGCTTAGGCCATTAAACCAAACCTGTGACCCTCCCATTACTAGTTTGGATGCTCTAGCACTGAGCTACAAGAGACTTGTGGGAACTTAGGCCATTAAACCAAACCTGTGACCCTCCCATTACTAGTTTGGATGCTCTAGCACTGAGCTACAAGAGACTTGTGGGAGCTTAGGCCATTAAACCAAACCTGTGACCCTCCCATTACTAGTTTGGATGCTCTAGCACTGAGCTACAAGAGACTTGTGGGAGCTTAGGCCATTAAACCAAACCTGTGACCCTCCCATTACTAGTTTGGATGCTCTAGCACTGAGCTACAAGAGACTTGTGGGAGCTTAGGCCATTAAACCAAACCTGTGACCCTCCCATTACTAGTTTGGATGCTCTAGCACTGAGCTACAAGAGACTTGTGGGAGCTTAGGGCATTAAACCAAACCTGTGACCCTCCCATTACTAGTTTGGATGCTCTAGCACTGAGCTACAAGAGACCTGTGGGAGCTTAGGCCATTAAACCAAACCTGTGACCCTCCCATTACTAGTTTGGATGCTCTAGCACTGAGCTACAAGAGACTTGTGGGAGCTTAGGCCATTAAACCAAACCTGTGACCCTCCCATTACTAGTTTGGATGCTCTAGCACTGAGCTACAAGAGACTTGTGGGAGCTTAGGCCATTAAACCAAACCTGTGACCCACCCATTACTAGTTTGGATGCTCTAGCACTGAGCTACAAGAGACTTGTGGGAGCTTAGGCCATTAAACCAAACCTGTGACCCTCCCATTACTAGTTTGGATGCTCTAGCACTGAGCTACAAGAGACTTGTGGGAGCTTAGGCTATTAAACCAAACCTGTGACCCTCCCATTACTAGTTTGGATGCTCTAGCACTGAGCTACAAGAGACTTGTGGGAGCTTAGGCCATTAAACCAAACCTGTGACCCTCCCATTACTAGTTTGAATGCTCTAACACTGAGCTACAAGAGACTTGTGGGAGCTTAGGCCATTAAACCAAACCTGTGACCCTCCCATTACTAGTTTGGATGCTCTAACACTGAGCTACAAGAGACTTGTGGGAGCTTAGGCCATTAAACCAAACCTGTGACCCTCCCATTACTAGTTTGGATGCTCTAGCACTGAGCTACAAGAGACTTGTGGGAGCTGAGGCCATTAAACCAAACCTGTGACCCTCCCATTACTAGTTTGGATGCTCTAGCACTGAGCTACAAGAGACTTGTGGGAGCTTAGGCCATTAAACCAAACCTGTGACCCACCCATTACTAGTTTGGATGCTCTAGCACTGAGCTACAAGAGACTTGTGGGAGCTTAGGCCATTAAACCAAACCTGTGACCCACCCATTACTAGTTTGGATGCTCTAGCACTGAGCTACAAGAGACTTGTGGGAGCTTAGGCCATTAAACCAAACCTGTGACCCTCCCATTACTAGTTTGGATGCTCTAGCACTGAGCTACAAGAGACTTGTGGGAGCTTAGGCTATTAAACCAAACCTGTGACCCTCCCATTACTAGTTTGGATGCTCTAGCACTGAGCTACAAGAGACTTGTGGGAGCTTAGGCCATTAAACCAAACCTGTGACCCTCCCATTACTAGTTTGAATGCTCTAACATTGAGCTACAAGAGACTTGTGGGAGCTTAGGCCATTAAACCAAACCTGTGACCCTCCCATTACTAGTTTGGATGCTCTAACACTGAGCTACAAGAGACTTGTGGGAGCTTAGGCCATTAAACCAAACCTGTGACCCTCCTATTACTAGTTTGGATGCTCTACCACTGAGCTACAAGAGACTTGTGGGAGCTTACGCGATTAAACCAAACCTGTGACCCACCCATTACTAGTTTGGATGCTCTAACACTGAGCCCCCTGGGCTCTCCAGGGGGCAGGAAGAGGAGAGACGCTCGGAACGAGGTTGCGATGAGAGAGAAGTAGTACGGTAAATTTCAAGCGTGGTAAATGAGAGGAAGATGCCACTCACGCTTTTCATTATTGTCACGCATTCCCTTTGGGATTTCTGATATTGAGAGTTGCCGGTGATATTCTAGTTTGATAGCAGTTACTGTATGCGGCCTACCAGCTGCTGTCTCCCTGACTGACTGACTGACTGACGCACGGACGGACGGACGGACGGTCGATCGATTGATTGATTGATCTTTTTCCTTCCAGGAATGAACTCCATTTTGGTTTACGTTGGAAGTGAGATCCTGAATGGCTATTTTCCCTTCAGCTGGACAGTAAGCGGCCATGCACAACATGCTGACTTATTGGCAATGAACCTGGTTGGAACAACAGTCTGGATAATCATATCCTGTTACCTACATTATATCAAGTTCTTTGTTAAGATTTAGGGATTGGATTTTATTCAGCGCCAATTTAGTGACAATTTAGGATGTGTTCTAAGCGAACCTTTCGGTGTTTATGGTATCAAAGATCATTGTTGGTTATCATAAGAGAATGGCGAAAGAAAACGACGCTATGAGCATAATACGGACTTTATGAAAAAGTCAGTAAACGAATCCATGCATTTATCTAATTGACAGCGCGGAAAGGCTTTGGACTGTACGTCTCACTGACTGTGAAGTTAGCGGGATTTGCACAACATACAAGATCACAAAGCTCAGATATTGTTAAATCAAAGCAAGCTCGAAATAATATTTGCAAAGTGTACATACCACAGTGTGGAATAAATTTCACAACATGCCACCTGGTTAGTGTTTTCTCAACCTCTACTGAAGCGGTATCTATTTTGTAATTACCATATCTTGTCTTGATAATACATTCACCTCATGAAAATGAAGAGAGTGGTCCGCACCAAAATCTACTGTAAGTGAGCCTTATCCTTTGGACGCAGAGACAACCTGATTTAATGGGAAAAAATTAGTTTCAGGATTATTGCTAAGAATTACCAATCGATCCTTATGTGTAGTCTGCTCTCGAATATTCTCGTGTTTTCCTTAGGAATGGTTTTTTTCAGTTAAAACTTCTAAAGCAAAGGGAAATTCCCTCCAAGATAATTTTCATTATATCCTTATCCAATAGCGAAGCACGGGTGTGACAAAGTAATTATAATATTATAAAATAAATAAAAATTACAGCGGTCACAAGTTTTGTCGTTGCAACCAGACCAGAACTGGAGCAGTACACGCTTAGCTCGAGTAAACGTCGTAAGCGAGCAAACATCTAAACGAAATGGCATTCAAGACGAAGAGTTTTTCAACAACTGAAAATGGCTCATTTTCGGCTTTTAGAGAACTGTTTGCAGGTAAGACTGTCTGCCACGATTGTTGTGGGGCATAATGGCTGAACGTATTCCGTTGTTCGCGAATTTGCTAAAACAACAAACGACAGGTCAATGATTTTACTTTCAGCTTGTCTGTGAATTGGACTGTGTAACCAGACCACAGTTCACTTACACAAACGACAAAATGCGAGCTGAAAAAAATTGTTTTTTTGTAGAAATCTCCAGTGATTCGCTTCGATAACGCTTTATCATCATATTATAGACCTACAAGTGGCAGATTCACCGTTAAATTTAATATCAGCGGCAGTAGTTTTGTACCATCTACATGTTAACGAAAACATTTTAGTCCGACACTCTTGTTGAACCTTTGCTTATCCGTTTCGATTTCGCTTTGAAAGGGAAAGTCCCTGCCTAACTTCTGTCAGGGTAAATTCCATTTTCTTTGTATAGAGGATTTTCACGTGACGTCATTAAAACTAAAATTCATATTAAGTAAAAAGACCTTTGCATTTTTATCTTCATCACATAAAAGACATTTTAGAAATGTATTCTGCTTGCATATTTTCAGCTCGGTAGCTTGCTTTGTTTTGAAAATAGAGCAGTTAGAATTTTAGAGTTTTTCACAGTGCGTGACATAAAGATGTCTACTCACAAGCATGCCACTTAGATGAAAACATCAATTCACCGTGTGTTTTTAGGTTTGAACGTCTATCTGAACGTCTATTTGATTTGATTTGAGTTGAGTTGATTTACAGAGGGCCGCTAGGGAGAATACTGTGATAGTAATAGGTTTTACCCTCTTTAAATAAAGGTTATTTATTTTATTTTATTTTATTTTATTTATTTATCTGAATGTTTGAAAGCTAAACAGAGAGAACAAAGCCTTTGAGATAGCTTAAGTAACATGTTTTTTAACTCGTTTCCGGCCGCCATCTTGAGGGACGCCAAGATGGCGTTTCCATACAAAACACTAATTTTTAGTGGTACATTTTGCCGAATAACTCAAATACGGGATAGCGCACGGCCCTGAGACTTTAGCATGTTGTTTATTTATTACTCTTCTATAATATCACAATTTTTTGACTATCTATTGAATGGTAATGTTTTTTTTACTAGTCTGACTGAAAACGCTCTATTCAACTTACTACTGGCTGAGTATATTAATAACAATAATAACAACTTTATTGGGTAAAACACAATTACTGGCGTCCCAGTAGTTAACTTTATGACCCTTTCAATAAATAACAATAGAAGACACTGGAACGTTTCGGATAAATTTGGTTTTTCTGCTCCTCGCCAAAGCCAAATCTGTATTTGTTTTGTTCACAATAAACCATTTTACAGTTCTTTGCTCAGTACCCTGGCCTTTGATTGAATGCGCGGCTAGGAGTGACCTTGTTTTGATACAAACCTACCTGCTTTTCTTATGGAAATTATGCTGATTAAACACTAGTTAGCATAAGAAAAACATGATTTACATAAGAAAAGTAGGTAGGTTTGTATCAAAACAAGGTCACCCCCAGCCTCGCTTTCACCGACAACTGTAAAATGGTCTATTGAGTTGCCCACATTACTCGCCCGCCTCCTCCCCTCCCCCTCTCCTCCCCTTCTCCTCCCCCACAGTTTGAATGCTGTTGGCTCGAGGGGTCGGGTGCTCGACCCTAGTTCATAGCAATGTAAACTAAAGTAACGTTAGAATTGACATTAGTTTTGGATTCAGGTGAATGACTCATCGATGTGGATTCTTGTAAATTCTGTGCTGCATTTTGATTTTGACTGCTTTGAATTACGGGCAAAATCAAACTATATCTGAGAAAAGGTTTTCAAGAAGAGAGACTGCGTTTACAGTGCGGGTCACAAGACCTTGGGCTCCCTTCCCCCCAAAAGAAATAAAAATACTAAAATAAATACTAATTTAAAAGCTCACGACATTATCACTTTCTAAAATTAGTGGACACACGCTTGGCTAGCGTTTGCTTGTAAATTAGTATTTTAGGATCTTTTTAATACTTTTATTTCATCAAAATTTTTGCCTATGATAGTGTGTCCTCTAATTTTAGAAAGTAGATAATGGCGTGACCTTGTCAATTAGTATTCTAGGATCTTTTAATATTTTCTTTATTTCATCAAATTGTTTAGTCTATGATAGTTGTAAATAGGTATTGTTATTAATAAAGAGTTGTGTTGTTGTTATTATTATTATTACACAGTGTATTATTATTATTATTATTATTATTATTATTATTTATTATTATTATTATTATTATTATTATTATTATCAGCTTTGTGAACTGGATGATCTTTTTCGGGTTTGCTTCCTAAAGGAGCGGGTCATAGCTTGGCTGACGGTACTCCCCCTTCGTCAAATGGGTTTCAACCTAAATAAGAGGGAGTTCCGTGGTGCAATTAAACTGCGATATGATTGGCCGGTTGATGATATCCCGTCCACTTGTGTATGCGGCGACATTTTCACAGTAGACCAGGCAATGATATTCAAGTGAGGTGGTTTCGTTACCCAACGTCACAATGAGCTGAGAGATTTAGAAGCCGAACTCCTGGGTATGGTATGTAGTGATGTTGAGATCGAGCCTGTGCTTCAAGATATTTCGGGAGAACAACTGGGAAGGGGTTCTAATCGAGCTCCAAATACGAGATTAGATATCCATGCACGCGGGTTCTGGAAGAACCAACGATCAGCATTCTTCGACGTGAGGGTTTTTCACCCTAATGCTGACTCGTATAGGGACCTAGAGCTCCAACAGATGTACCGCAATCACGAGAATGAGAAGAAGCGCCTATATTCGAGGAGGGTTTTGGACATTGAACAAGGAACTTTTACACCCCTTATTTTCACATCAACGGGCGGTATGGGAAAGGAGTGCCTGCAATACCATAGCAGACTGGCGCAGCTGATCTCCATCAAGAAAGGAGAAGACTATGCCAAAACAATCTCTTGGATAAGAGCAAGGACATCCTTTGCTCTATTAAGATCCGCACTAATCTGCCTTAGAGGATCGAGAGTTAGAAGTAAAGCCTTTTGTGATTTTAAGAACATTGATATTGACATTGAAATCCAAGAAGGAGCCATAATGTAATTTTTTTTAAATACTTTTTAAGAAGACTATGCCATAAAGCCTTTTGTGATTTTAAGAACATTGATATTGACATTGAAATCCTAAGAAGGAGCCATAATGTATTTTTTTTAAGAATACTTTATTGCCGTCGCCTTGTAAATACAAACGTTTTACATAATTTTTTTAATGAAGTTTTTAGCAATACTTTTACAATATTTATACGGATTATAATTATGAATACTTTTAGCATTCTAGTAGATCAATAATAGTAAATTTAAAATTGTTTGAGAATTTGTTAATAAAGATTATTATTATTGTTATTATTATTTTAAAAACTTTATTTAACAATAAAAATTATACCTATTTACAACTATCATAGACTGAAAATTTTGATGAAATAAATAAAATATTAAAAAAATCCTAGAATACAAATCTACAAACTCAACGCCATAATTAGACTTTCTAAAATTAGCGGACGCGCTATCATAGGCAAAAATTTTGATGAAATAAAAATATTAAAAAGATCCTAAAATACTAATTTACAAGCTCACTTTCTAAAATTAGTGGACACACGCTTGTCAAGCGTTTAAGCGGCAGTCATCAATGAAATCCCCTTGTGAAATTTTGTGGAAGGGTGTCATGGAGCCTCTTACGCATGTTCTAATCCAAGTAATAGTAATGCGATAAGGTTCCTCATTCTTTTCTGAGAGCTTCTCGGCTAGGCGTTTGCGGAAGCAGTTGCAGTCGGCTCCCATCCCACCGTTGGTTCCAAAAACCAGGGGTGTTTTTTTTTTTTGAAAGATCCCATTTCAACGTCAAGCACCCTCTGTTGGTACTTCCGCTTTTTCTCCTACTCCTGCTCCTTGAAGATTGTGGATGTTGCTTTTCCCTGGTTACACTTGGAGTTAACATGCGTTACTCTGACATCAAAAAATGCAGTAACTCCTCGAGACGTGAAGCCCCCTGCCTTGATGTCCAGTCTTACCTCCGGGCTTGTTACCGCGTTTTTGAGGTTGAATCACTTATTATCGAGGGGCTGTAGTTGTGGCTCGACTTCAGCGTTGGTGCAAACCTTACCAACAAGTGAGGTAAGTAGGTTGCGAACACCATCGTGTCTCTGCCGGCCACGAACCCTCCCTTTTTGCATGACAGGGCATGGTAGACGGTATAATTCGCACCGCAGGCACACTTGCTTGGTAAGTCAGACAGGGGCAAATTATACCTTAAGCGCAGAGTTTCTGAATTCTTGTTTATTCAGCACTAAGCCTTGATCGACAAGAGGCACTGCGGTAAGCCACGACCTCGCAGCTTTGTCTCTAGATTGGTTAACTGACCACAACAGATCCGAGGGTAGAGTGGAATCAGTACTTTCCATCCTCGATTTTACAGAAGCGGTTTTCAAGGCTTGATGTTGTCTTTTTAATTCCTCCGTGGAATTCTCGCTTGCCACCATGAACATGCTCTGTGGGGTAATAGAATCTACGTGCGGTGCTGTTATTAACGTAGAAGCAGCAAACTGCTGTGGAGCTTCAAACCGCAAGTCGGGTATGCCTAGCCCTCCTTGAGCGGGTGTCAAAGTAACGAGCTAACGCAGATCACTAGGGATGGGCTCCGTTTGACCAAATAGTGTTGGGAGAAATAGTTCGCCGATCGCCTCTTGGATAGGGTCAACGTAATCTTCAAACGAACTTATTGTACGCATGAAGTAGGTAAACTTGGATTTAACTTAACTTAACTTAACTTTATTTATTTATATAGCGCTCATATCCATATATCACTGTCCATGGCGCTTTACAGTTTACAATTTACGGTTATTTACAATAAAACGCTACGTGAACCCTACGTGAAAACAGTGTAGGCTATCTCAGATAACGCCTCGAACTGTCCTTTCCATCCAAGGACCTTTTCCCGACAATATTGATATTTGAACTCTTGAGATCCGATGACGGCCCCCAAGTGGCGCTGACCTTCAGTTGTAATATTGACCTCATCTCCAAACACCTTCTTTGCCTCATCTGCAAGTACGTCCGACTTGACAATCAGCCAGCTCTTTGATCCATTCTCTAGATAACCATACTTCTTACCTTCCTGGCTCAGGTGATTGTACCAGTTATACAGCGGCACAATTAGTCCACCCCCCCCCCCCCCCCCCCCCGCAGAGTCGTCGGCTAGCTATACTTGTTTAACACCTGGTATGCTTGTCCTTAAGCATCATGGATCATGAAGATGTATTGACAGAGTACCAGGGCATGGCCAAGGGATCCTCCTGCGTCGTACCCTCCTTTGATAATATCTCACCTCCGCCGCAAATAAACAGCCTCGACGGGTTTCTGTATGTGTTAATGATGTAAAGTGACATTTCCTTACAGGCTATCTGGATGTTATGCAAGGCGAGGAATCTGTTCATTTGGTTAAAAGCGTTGCTTGGGCATGCATCTATCAGTAAAATACCATCTGTTCCTTCCTCTACAAACACTTGACTCATAGCATGTATCGCGGCCTCTGAGCCTGCGCAATGGCCCGCGCAAACCTGAAGGGTGCTCGCTGCCTCTCTCATCTCTCCTAAAAAAAACCAGCAATAGTTTTTCCAACTATTCGTTAAAGGCGTTGCTTGCGTCTATCAGTAAAATACCATCTGTTCCTTCCTCTACAAACACTTGACTCATAGCATTTATCGCGGCCTCTGAGCCTGCGCAATGGCCTGCGCAAACCTGACGGGTGCCCGCTGCCTCTCTGATCTCTTCTTCAAAAACCCAGCAATAGTTTTACCAACTATTCGCATCAGGACCTCGCCAATTATTATTATTATTATTATTATTATTATTATTATTGTTATTATTATTATTAGGACCTAGGGCTAAAATGAGGTAGAAGTCTATTTGATGGAGAGTGTCTTTCTTAGGATGTGAGATGCTCCTAGTAGTGTGATCTTCTGTAGTTCAGTAATTTTGATGTTACCCGGGATTTGTTCGATGTATTTCTCCAAGCCCTTTTTTTTATTAGTCCCAGTGCTCCAATTCACCACTGATTATTATTATTATTATTATTATTATTATTATTATTATTACAAGTGAAACCGGAAATAACAATATATAATTATATATCCCATAAAAAGGTAGATATAAGACAAAGAAACAAAATGATGGTTTGGTAACTTTTAACGCCATATATTACGGCGAGACATGACTAACCCTCTTCAGGGGCAACACTGAAGCAAAGTAAAAATGGAGAAAACGGTTACAATACAGAAATAGAAATAATAGACGTGTACTGAAGCGGCTACCAAAAAAGTGGCATTCCCAAGGTGGCATTCCCAAGGTGGTAAGAACAATGATAAGTTGTGATGAATTTGCAATTTTGTTAGACTCTGCAACAAAGTTAAGACATAAGTAGATACTGCTACGTAAGGGGTAGAACCAGAAGAAAAAAGTACAATCAGTTGAAGGTTCAGAACCCCTGCCCCACCCATTTATGCACTACTGACTTATTATTTAGACCTTGTAGACATTGTTCCTCTCACTTAACTTCTCATGGTTTTGAAAGTTATTTGTTGCTGAGCCAGCAAGCCAGAGCTTACTAATAAATGTAAAAAAAAAAAAATTGGTTGTATCGAAATTTGGGGGTTAAATGTTGCACAGACGGAAGATTGTATTCATATTTTTGTGGATATTTATTATGAGTGGGCTTGGATCGAGGCAAGTGTATTTGTACTTCTTTGGGAAAATAGTTGACAATTTTTCTTTATTATTTTTACCTTTTTTAGTTTTTGCATATTAATTCATTCATACCAGAAATCACAAGTGTTAGTTAGAGAGAGAGAGAGAGAGAGAGAGAGAGAGAGAGAGAGAGAGAGAGATGCTCTGAAAACACGCCTACCGCTCTTGTTCTGACAGTTTTTTTAGTTCACGATAAACCAAAAATTAAATGTTTTGCAATTTTTTTCTTTGGTTAAATTACGAAGGAAGACATTGCCCGCTATGTTTGTCATCGAATCGTAGATTCTCCACACCTCGCGATTCACACGTCATTTTGTTTAACCAATCACAGAAAGTGAATCGACCTTCTGAAACGAAGCGACGGTTTGCTTGCGACAGCGCTGTAGCTGTGGTGAAAGTGGTATTTGCGGTCAAGTTTACAAAGTAATGGGAAATTTCTAGTCCGAAGCTTAACTACATTCAAAACGGTGAAATTATTTTGAAATTTGGTTCATCCTGTCTCATAAAACCTTAGACCAAGTCAGTGGATTAACGAGCACATGAACGCTGTGCGATACCTCGTTCGACTCTCTCGTTGCGCCACTTCGACTAGGTCACCTGAAGATGTGTTAGACTGTGAAAAGAAGAATTATATCAAGGCTTGATGGACGGCTTTTTGGATGTATCTAAAGCGTTGTGAAAGGGATTGTATTCGCGCCGCGACTGCATTTGACAACACATAAATTTTCCCGCTGTGCTTTGAGCATGATTAAAGACGAAGGATGTGCGATTTACGCAGTGGCCCGATGTAGCCTTTTCGACGAGTGGAGAAGGTATTTACCATTGCCCTTTTACTTAGTCGTTTTCTTCAAAAAACTTACGGTCAACCGATAAGCCAGATAAGCGTTGTCTTTGTTTATGTGCCCAACTTTTGTATGGCTCGGCAAGAAGTTAAGCCTTCTCTCAAATTTGGTTTTCAAGTTTATCGCCAGTTTGTTTGTGAAGAAGGTTTTCAGGATTTCTGTGTTGGACCCATTCTTATAGCAAATTACATTTTAATTTCCCCTCAATTTAAAAAAATAGATTCAAATGAAATTTACCGTAAGCTTAAGCTTCTAATTTAAACATTGTTGTAAAAAGGTTTTTCCTCAGACTACCATTGTAAATAGGTGCCACAAACCAGAAGCGTAACACTTTGTAAAACTGCCAAATCTATTAAAACAATTATTTGCTAATCTTTCTTTGTTTTTTTTTTTCGACTGGTTCTTGGTCGGTTTTGACATAAACTTAACGTCTTGACGTCTTCAGAGTTATTAAGCTTAGGTACTTTCGGCGTTTAGCGCGAACGTACACGAACTCGCACAAACAGCCGTGATTTTAAAACTTTTCTCTGTTTCTGCTAAATCTTTGACACACAATTTTTAGCTTTATAAAATTGAATTAAATTATGTGAACCCCCATGCATTACAACCTCTGTGAGAACGTTTTTTGTAGTACAGTAATTTTTCAGATACAACAAAATGTTTCGCCACTCAAATTAAATTTATGTGTCGGAATCGTGTAATTCATTAGGGTAATCCATTTGAAAGCACGAACTGTTCCAGTATTTGTTTATGCGCAACTATTTTTCTTTGGCCAATACTTTGAATAATGGCTTTATTATACACTTTGTTATAATTGTAATAGGGAATTTAGTTCATGGACAGTATAAAATAAAGTTTTGATGTCTGTGCGAATGAAGGTAACGTTTTAAGTTCCGGTTGAAAATAAAGTAATCATTTATTCCGTCACTGTTTAAGATACGTTTTTAACCTTCAAATATCGTATTTAGTAAAATTACTGAGCTTGCATCGGTTGCCTTAAGCAACTTAAATTGTTTCATTTAATGTTAGCATTAATTTGATTTCATTCGCATTGCTGCAACTTCTAGTTTAAGTTTTATAATTTCAAGAATTAAACAACACTTTTTAGGTGGGAAGTGCATTTAAGTGTACCACAAACGCGCTTTTTTGTTTTTTGTTTTTTGTTTTTTAACAAACAGCAACAACTATCTGTATCAACTTACCTTCTCAAGTATACATTGTTCCTGAGCAGACAGCAGCCATAAAAACAAATAATAATTAAAAAAGTCGTCAAAAGTTCCGTTTAAAGAAAATGCAAGTCCAGTCCGTTGTCCAGTCCTTGAAATTTTTTTTCTAGCTAACCTTTTGTGGCGCGGCGTCGCAGTGAACAAAAAGCGCGCGAAAGTATAGCCTCGTTTTCGTTCTTTCCTCCAGGCCCTCTCCTCTGAAAAAAATCTTAAACATCGATCCTCGCCAAAAGCAATCGAAATTAGAAGAAACTGACAACGCCATCATAAAGAGCATACTCTCAAGCCTTAGGCAAAATTTTCTTTTATTCCTACCTCAAATGGTCGTTGAGCAGGAAGCTGACAAACTTTTCAGTTAGATTTTCTACTGCCGCACTTTTTTAGGAAAAAGTAATCATGGCCATTTTTAAAACACTATTTATTAAACTACAACTTCGCCTAAAAATATTCTTGGAGAAAGGTTCTAGTAAACTTTTAGAGCGAATATTAAACTTCGGTCCGTTCTGGTCACGTGACCGATGACGTCACAGTATTAAAAATGACAAAAATGTATATTTCATAAAAATATCTACCAATATCCAAATTTTTGTTTCCTCGCGTTTAATGAAACGCGAGATAGCACTTGTACCCAGACTCCCACTTTTTGAAAATTGTATATACCTCCCTTAATATTTATATTTTGTTCGGTACCCGGGCAGTCCGAAATGGCTCACACCATTGTGCTTCAAACCACGTTGACTGCTTTTTCAATAACAAAATAACTTCGTCACAGTGAGCAAAAACGCACTTGTGAGCAAAGTCACGTGACCAATGACGTCATCGCCCTTAGTCTTGTACAATAATTAGTTTATGGTAAGACTTATTTCTAGACAACGTGGGGGTCTTGCTGCCCTCAAACTGACCAAGTTATTTGGGATTGACGATTTTCCAGCTGCAAAGGATTCTGGAAGGTTCTTATTATAATTATATATTGTTATTTAATTATTATTATTATTATCGTTTGTGATTGTCAATGATTTGTGATTGGAATGATCATCACGTCAATATATCGCCTTAATTTCGAGTATTCTGGCTTAAATATAATGTTTGATTGCTGCTGCATGGGTTAAAAGTCACTCCAACATCTTTTTTGCCCACACCAGGGTCCTAGCACCTACAAACATGGAGTACTCTGAGGAACACTTAAACTTTTTCCGAGTTTGTTTCATTATCGCCAACATTGTCACTAAAGGACTCAGGACAGTCTTCATACAGGAATGGGACAACAAGTACCAGAGCCTGTTTGGAAGGTGGAATGATACTCCACAGAATGGACATGACTTTGAGAAACAAGAACCTCCAGCCAGCAAAGGCAAAAATGCACGACTTCTGAAGATTATGGTGAATGGCAAAACAGACAATTGGGACATCACAGCTTTATGTTTTGGGATTTTGTACTCAAACAGCATTGGATCCACACTGAATCCAAGCGTTCGTCGTCACGTAAACGACCTCCGTGAGTTTCGTAATGAGGGGTTTGCTCATGTCTCAAAAGGTACCATCAATAATATCGACTTTCAAAGTTTGATCGGGAGAGTGGAGGCTGCATTCCTGGGATTAAGCCTTGATGTGAATAGCATTAAAGACATCGCAAATCAAAAAAGCTTCCCCACCGAGGAATTAAACCTTTTGAGAGACCAGTTACAAAAAGAGCAGCAGGAAAATCAAACTTTACAACTCAGATTGTCTGTAGTTAAAGAGGAATTGAATTGCGAACAGAAGACGTTTCGAGGAAGCCTTCCCGCTAAGCCTTCTCATGTGGTTCAAGAACGCCGTACAGAGATATCAATGATTTTAAAACACATGGAAGAGCTCAAAAACAACAGTGACGGAGAAATTACTACAGTCTACATTTCAGGTAATCCAGGTTGTGGCAAAAGTCAGGTTGCAAGAATGGTTGGAGAAGCATTTTACCGGCACATTTTACGCGATGAACTCGCTTTTGTGGCCACTTTGAATGCAGAGACACTTGAGACCCTTTTTAAATCATATGACAGCCTGAGTAGAGCCCTAAGGTGCACCGAGTTTGCGGTTGGTAGAATAACGGCATCAAGTGATCAGATTGAAGATAAACTGGAGCAGTTCCAGAGACTAGTAACCCCTAAAATGAACGAATTCTCATCATGGCTCCTCATAATTGACAACGTCGTTGCGTTAGAAGATGTACGTCGATTCTGGCCAACCTCTGGCAGTATAGGTTACGGTAAGGGACAAATCCTCGTTACTACCCAAGACAACAGTAGTATACCTGAGAATGGTCCACATTGTCGCTGCGTATGTCTTAGTGAAGGCATGAATCCTGGTGATGCTGTGAGTCTCCTCACTAAAGCCTCCCAGATAAAAAATCAAGAAAATGTGGAAGAAGTTGCAGAAGCTCTTGATTACCAACCTTTGGCACTAGCCTGTGCTGGGTTGTACGTTTGTAGTGTGCGATTGCATGGTTGCCCCAGCTTTAACTGGGGAAAGTACCTGGAGAAACTCGATCGCGGAAAAGAAGAAGCGATGGGGGAAATTAAGAAGAAATGCGAAAGTGGCTACACGAAATCAATGCCTGCAGCTGTAAGATTAGCTGTTGAGAGAACTGTGACAAGTGAAAAAGTCTTACTTCACGCTTTCCAGCTTTTATCAGTTTGCGCCTCTGTACCAATCCCGTTGGAGGTTGTGATCAATTTTGTTGGCAAGCGAATGCCTGACTTAGACGAAGAAGATATTATTTTAAAGTTAACAGAATCGAGCCTTATACAAATCTCGTGTAATTCAGAAGAGGGTAAACAAACTCTATGGCTTCACCAAGTTGTATACAGGGTCATTAAAAGTAACGCTGAAGTCGCAGTTCCGCCAGAGAAGGGACTTGAAGTAGTCACGGCAGCACTGGAGACGTTACAGAGTCTTACAAAGGAAGACAGCTCAGCTTCAAAGATTTTTGCGGAACATTTGAACTCTTTTTTAACTTACATTATCTCGTTTGGGCATACTTGCTGTAACTTTTACAGTGAACTGGCCAAAGTCACCACGTTGGGTGATTTTTTCGAGCGCTTTATCTCATGTGCCTCAATGTGCATTAAATACGGGAAAATGGAAGCCGTTAAACAGTGTTTAGAAGAAGTGCGCAAGCTTAATGAGAGCCCTGAATTTACTGTTGACGAAAACATTTCTTCCTTGATGTTATTCTTTTGTGGACGCGCTCTGGCTGAGCTTAGTGAGTTTAAAAGTGCCATTAAATACTTAGAGATGTCATTGTCTATAAGGCGAAGGATTTTTGAAACGACACATAAATCTGTGGCCGATTGTCTTCTCCAGTTAGGCAGAGCAAACTATAATTTCTCTCGCAGTGGTGAGGCCGAGAAGTATTTCACCGAAGCGCTTGCTATTTTTCGTGAAATTCATGGAGAAAAACACGGAGACGTGGCAGACTGTTTGATTAGCTTAGGGAATCTGATGGGCCACTCCGAGCAGTCTTTCCCGTATTACCAGGAAGCATTGTCAATTTCCAGGGAAGTATTTGGAGAGAAACACCAATCTGTGGCACGCTGTTTGCACAATATTGGAGTAACGTGCACCTTTCTTTGCCGCTACGACGAAGCAGAGAAGTACCTGGACGAAGCACTTCTCATCCTATGTGACATTTATGGACAGAAGCACGAACAGGTAGCAATTTGTTTGAGCAATTTGGGGAGAGTCCACATGTTTTGCTTCCGTTACGACAAGGCCAAAGGGTTTTTGGAGAGAGCTCATAACATGAGAAAGGAGATTGGAAACCAACTTCGCGTGGGTAGAAGTCTCTTCTTTCTGGGTCAGCTGAGTGAAAGGGAGCGTAACGTTAGCGCCGCTGTTGATTACTACAAGAAGGCACTTGACACGTTTCGACGTTACGAGTTTTCTGACGATCACCTGTACGTGAAGGAAGCTGTTGGTGCACTCCAAGGAGTAAGAGAACGGGAGAGCGCATCTCTTTCTAGCAAAAGAAAAGCTGAGAACGTTTTCAGTGCCTCGGAGAAGGCTCTTAAACAAGCCATAAAGTGCTAAAATTACCTTTTAATAGGACGAAACCTGTTTGCCCCCGAACTCGATTTACAGCTACACTGCCCTTTTCTTTTCACATTCGCCTTAACCTAATGAAAATTATTTCAACTGACATTTACTTAATTGTGCAACGACAGATGGCTTGGATGATTTAGATAATTATTAGCATATATCCGTTTCGATGTGTAATAACTAACTATATATAAAGGCGTCGTCTGTAAAGTCAGCATGCACGTGTACCATGGATAAATACTCCCAACAGGCTGTTTCTGCGGTGGAGTCATGCACAATGTAGTCACAATACTGTATGCGATTAGAACAAAACGGTATAATTAAGTTAACTTTTTGTTCAATAATGTACCCTATAACACGTTTTGCATGTGTCAATTGCTGCTGTTCCAGTCCACCTTCCCCTTTCCCGGGCACAGCTCTGGGAGCTTGCGACGTTTTTCTTACTCGAAGTAAGGAATGATCAAAAACGATTTCTTCAAACAGAAGCAAGCGAATATTAACGTTAAAAGCCGACGTCTCGGCGTCATCATGACACGATTCTCAAGGCAAAATGAATAGTAATGCGAAGATTTGATTTCTATAGTCTCTACAATTTAACATCATAATAAAGGGTCACAAGTTCTTCAAGTGAATACCTTTGCGCGAATCGAGTCCGTTTGCACGTTTAGGGATGGTTTGAGTTTTCTTATAAAAAGCATCTCCTTAATTAGGCAATCAAATTTGTTAGAACCTCTAGTGAGCACATGAAATTATTCTGAAAGAAAAGATGGTACGTTCGAGTTATGTTCGCTAAAATAATGTTTATAAATTGACGACGATTTTTGTTTGTGTCCGTCAACGCGTTCGTGGAGATGGCCGCGAGTGTAACCAACATATCCTGCATCGCACAGGTTACACTGAATCCGTGGCATTGGACTACATCAACCAGAAGGGACTTAAACCTCCAGAAACCCTTTTGAAGGCCATCAAGGAGCTGAAAAATCGAGATGACATTGTTACAAAGCCACACAAGGGTTCCGGAGCTGTTGTAATGGACAAATCCGAATATCTGCGCCTTCTATCTGAAGCCTCCATCAATGACACCAGCAAATTTAGACTACTTTCCTGGTTGGTTTGTTTTTGTTTTTGTATCGTTTTGTTGTTGTTGTTGTTGTTGTTGTTGTTAGTTTACCGTTTGCGGTTTCTGTTTTGAAAGCTCATGTGCTTATGCACCAGGTTCCTATTAAGACTAGCCAGCCTGATGTACATCAGTTTTTATGTGCTCCTCCGAATTGTTATTTCAAGATGGAAAGATTTTCGTTTCCTTCTCTTTTGCTATTGTTTTGTAAACATTTTGCTATCTTTTGTAAAAGAACGATATTTTTTTCTATAAATGACAGACGCGTGTTATTTTTCCTATTTGCCAATAAAGACTGTTAGAATAAAGAGCCTTTTGCTTACTCATTCGTCTCCTTCTGTACCAAAAACTATAGTAATTTCAAAGAAATCATATATATTAAGGAAGTGAACCTTATCATTGTGTTTACACGTATTCACTGGCTACATCTATATCAGTACTGATTGATTAGTGTCTCTAAGAAAACTTTCTTCGTGGCTGTTTGAACGTTGCGATCTCATTGGCACTTAAATAATTGACTGGAACCTTGATCTTCTGGCACTGTAGCTTGGACACGAAACACGTTTCCTGTTTCTAATAATAACAAAAAAATCAAGCTTTTTCTGCCATCCAAAAGGCTACGGTATTTACCATTATTACTGAATCAAGGTCTTCCTCTTAAGGGAAATTAAAAAATAATTCCTTGGCAAATTTCCTCAGGTAAAATTAGCCGGTTACAATGTAAATCCTTCACAAGAATGTGGTAAGGGCCTATTTCCATAGGACATGAAACATTACCAAACCCACGGTCGAAGAACAGATGGCAATTTTAGAATATTATAACTCCGAAGCTTCTTGAGTGAACGCCGAGATAAAATATGCCGGTTTCCTCTGTATCCAAGGAAAAAGATCTTACAATATTTTTAACCGTGCAGGAAGCCCATTATATCATTTGGCATTGAGGCTGCTGATAACCGCCATGGCTAAGGAAGGAATAAGAATGGCTAACAATCAGTTCATTGGATCACGAACTAGCAGTATCTATGCTTCTTTCTATGAGGGGTTATAACCGCCATAATGTCGGTTTCATTTTGTGGAGGTGTTTTCCATTCTGTTGTGGTGATTTTCATTTCAATTCAGTGATTTCGCCAAAGTCAATTGATCACAATTCAACTCATCCGAATTCAACTAATCGAATTCAATTTATCGGAATTCAATTCATCGGAATTCAACTCATCGGAATTCAACTGGTCGAAATTCAATTCACCGGAATTCAATTCACCGGAATTCAATTTATCGGAATTCAATTCATCGGAATTCAACTCATCGGAATTCAATTGGTCGAAATTCAATTCACCGGAATTCAATTTATCGGAATTCAATTCATCGGAATTCAACTCATCGGAATTCAATTGGTCAAAATTCAATTCACCGGAATTCAATTTATCGGAATTCAACTCATCAGAATGTTACAGCTATTTGTGGGATGTTAAACCGACGTTCCAACAGGAATTGTAGCTGCTCTCGAGGGACATTTAACTTTGGCCTTCCACACTGTCCAATAAAAATACTTTCAGCGTGAAATATATCAGAGCCCTGATTTTCCATTGCAAAAACTTCCCTTGCTCCACGAACAAGGTGCATTACACGTGCGCCATCTCCAGTACCATCAGCGTCTAGGTACCTCGCCAGCACATTTAATACCCAATCTAACCGAAAAACGGGTCGGTACAAAACGTGGACCCCCCCTTCTGGACCCCTCGATTTTTCAGTTGAAAAATAATAAAATGATATTTAACAGTCTTCGCTTTGGAATTTCAACTTCGGCCGGTCCGTTGATAGTTACAGACAGTATTACAGTAATCGCGAACATTACCACAGCGAGTTGCCGTTTTCATCCCGAGAAAGACTTGCTTTGAATTTCGCTGAATTTGCGTTGCTGACTTTTGTTGTTACCAAATACTTTAGAATTTTCTCGCAAAGATTAGATAAACGTTAAATATGCAAATTACTGTTCAGCTTTCAACTGGCTTCGGAGAATGTGAAAATTATTATCGGTGGCAGATTTATGTCACGTGCTAGGCAACCAGAGTGATCATATTTCATTGCCACAATGATGGCTCTACGATATTTCAGGGCAAGCTTTCGACTATATTTTGCCAGCGTGGAAGAAAACATTGCTCACTTTTTTGCTGCAGTGATAACATTAACTAGCAGTGCTTATTCTAATCCAAACAGAAAAAAAAAGATAGTTTTTGAGCTCGGTTCACATTCTTCGAAACCCAGTTGAAAGCCGAACAGCACTTTGCATACTTAATGTTTATCTAATCTCCTTTGTGAGAAAATTTTAAAGTATTTTGTAACAACAATAATCAGCGAAATTCAAAACAAGTCTTTCTCGGGATAAAAATGGCAACTGGCTGTGGTAGTGTTTGCGATTACTGTAATACTGTCTTAACTATCAACGAACCGGCCGAAGTTGAAATCCAAAGCGAAGACTGTTAAATATCATTTTATTATTTTCCAACAGAAAAATCGAAGGGTCCAGAAGGGGGTCCAGAAGGGGTCCAGATGGGGGTCCAGAAGGGGGGGTCCACGTTTTGTACCGACCCGTTTTTCGGTTAGATTGGGTTTTAAATGTGCTGGCGAGGTACCTAGACGCTGATGGTACTGGAGATGGCGCACGTGTAATGCACCTTGTTCGTGGAGCAAGGGAAGTTTTTGCAATGGAAAATCAGGGCTCTGATATATTTCACGCTGAAAGTATTTTTATTGGACAGTGTGGAAGGCCAAAGTTAAATGTCCCTCGAGAGCAGCTACAATTCCTGTTGGAACGTCGGTTTAACAGCCCACAAATAGCTGTAACATTCTGATGAGTTGAATTCCGATAAATTGAATTCCGGTGAATTGAATTTTGACCAATTGAATTCCGATGAGTTGAATTCCGATGAATTGAATTCCGATAAATTGAATTCCGGTGAATTGAATTTCGACCAATTGAATTCCGATGAGTTGAATTCCGATGAATTGAATTCCGATAAATTGAATTCCGGTGAATTGAATTCCGGTGAATTGAATTTCGACCAGTTGAATTCCGATGAGTTGAATTCCGATAAATTGAATTCCGATAAATTGAATTCGATTAGTTGAATTCGGATGAGTTGAATTGTGATCAATTGACTTTGGCGAAATCACTGAATTGAAATGAAAATCACCACAACAGAATGGAAAACACCTCCACAAAATGAAACCGACATTATGGCGGTTATAACCCCTCATATCTTTCTAAAGAGCCGGGCACCAGTTGTTCAAAGAGCGCTGGGTAGCTTTATCCGGGGAATATGTCGCTTTCCAGCGGATAAAATGTACTGCTACTTTTACATTTTTAAGCGTTTTCATCTGGTCAACATAGACTTATTCCTGGAAAACGTTATCTGCTCTTGGAAGAACTGAGACTGGAAATCTAGTCTAGTGAACCAGCCAAATCTCCTGCTATTACTTAGTTGAGCTCATCTGCTTCTACAAATGCTCACCAAATTTCGATCACACGATCAAGCAGTGCTCAGTATTATGTGCCTTTCCCCAGGTGAGATCAAGCTTTTTCTTACTAAATCGTGGAGGCCTAGGATCGAAACTGAATCATGCCGAAGAAGATAGAAATGCATCTATTGCCATCAGTCACTCGGTGTGTTGTTCTGACGATGGTACGTTATACCTACAGTCAGTGAACACCATGCATGGTCCAATAACAGCCAGCAGTTAACGCTCGGAGATTTGTGATATAAGTCATGGTTATTGCATTGTATTACAAAGCCGTTATTTCAAACTACGATAAATAACATATTTCCTGCATGACACCATTCTAGCGCTGTAGACACAATAAATTCATGTATAGTTGATATAGAAGAAAATCTTTTCTAAAGTGTAGAGGCCCTTACTGAAACAGTGCCTATAACAAACCGGGCAATGTTTCGTGCGCCTCTCCTCCCAATTCAGTTGTTCCGCCATTGCATACAAGAGAGGTTGCTCCAAAGGTTGAGCAGCGAAAATATAAACCCTGCGCAATGCTTGAAAATTCGTCCCAGTGTTGCGGGGATAGATAGATAGATAGATAGATAGATAGATAGATAGATAGATAGATAGATAGATAGATAGATAGATAGATAGATAGATAGATAGATAGATAGATAGATAGATAGATAGATATCTATACGTGTCGGACAAATAAGTGGTCGAAAATGACCTAAGTGAGCTAGAGCTTTTTGTAGCAGTATTGAGGATGTTGTAAAGTTTAACAGCTGAGTTGGTAAAAGACCGGTAGCTAGGCTTCGAAGTTATTTTTACCATATGAAGATTAGATTTATTTCTAGTATTGCGATTATGAATGTCAAAATTACGGGAAAATAAGTCGATGCGAAAATTGAAACCGCCTTCTAATTCTTGCAATGGTTGCGGCGCATTTGCGCATTTGTTGCATTATAAAATATTTCGCGCAATTTGTGCTACAAGAAAATTGCGACGGACGAGTCACAAGAAACAGCGTCTATAGCTGCATGACACCTCTGTCTTACCTAGGTGTGTTTTTAGGCGACCAAAATCGAACCAAAACACAATTCCACGAGTTTCAATCATCTCTCTTGCAATCAGCAATGCATTTTAATGGTCGATGGCACTTATAATTAATCACATGTTTATATTAAGGAAGAAACTGTTCTAAAACTTTGAAGACTTCAATGAATCACTGCAATATTGCGATATACCGTTGTTCAACTCGAATCTGCTATTGGAGCGCCAAGAAAAACATATTTTTTCTATTCTTTCTTGTCTTTTTTCCTGCCCCGAATGTAATAAGGTTAATGTCACGTCACGTCAGCCAGGAAATATCCATTATAAGCTCAACAGAAATTTGTTTTATACTGCTACTGCAATGATAACTCTTATTAATTTATCAAAGTAAGACACATGGAACCCTCAGTTCACCCTTTGGAACAACATAGAGTTCTACTTCGTTGCTGAACTCACTGCCAACTTTTTGGTTCGCAAGAGCGCCATGTTGCCTTGACCGAAGTAAGTGAACCAATTACGTTGTATCTTTCACGATGGGAAAAATTCGGGAAAATGGCTTTTGCGAGATAAAATTATATGTTAACGCTTTCATCTGGATGAACGAGAATTTAGGCATGATTTAAAAGGGAAAATCCCACTTTTTCGATAAATGATTGGCTTAGGTAGCTAAAATTACATGTAATCGTAAAAGGGGCTCTAAAGAAAAAGAAAATAGCAATTTAACAGATCTTTAGCGTAAGGCTCCATTTCGTGCATAAGGTACATTTAATATGAGAATGAATATGTGAATAAATATGTGAAAATCATGTATTTAAAATGAAGAATAACTGTGAGTCATAACTGGAAAGATCACTCACATTTTCATACATTTAATATGTTGGCATGAAGCTCTTTTTATCTCTTTAAAATTACAGCCTGGCTAGGATTATTTGCTACATTTTCTACTTAACAATTAGATTATGAGCTCGAGATTTCTATCGCGTGATAGCTGATGAGGGCGCATCCCGAATCAGCTATCACGCATAGAAATCGAGAGCGAATAATCTAATTGTTTTAGTATAAATCTACTAGTCCTTCGAAACTAAACAAGTAAATTATCTAAATCCTCCTCGCAGACACTTCGAAAAAGTGAAGAAGCCGCGGCCATTTTGTTGACAACTGCTATTCACTATCTATCACAGAATAGATAGCGAGTAGTGTAACCAATCAGAGAACGGCATTCGTGATAGAACTCTAGTAGATTTATACTTAAATTATTTATACTTGTTAGCTCTTGAGAACACGTCTCTTGAGACGACCACAGTGACCTTCTTCCCTGGCTCCCTCCCGCGGACAACACGTACTTAGTTTCTTCTTAGTATCTGCGACATCTTGGTATAGTATCATTCCAGCGTCCGTTGTTGCATGTTAGTTCGTTTGAACCAACTAGTCGATACTTCTTCTTGCAATAAAACTGGACGGTCTCACCATGTGTGAAGTTATTTCCAGTCCGCCGGCCATTTTTGGGCGTGCCTGGGTTTGAGCAAGGCGCTGAAAACGAAACAAAATAGAGAACTGAATAAAGTGTTGATCAGTTATAACACTTCGTGAACTCTTTCATGTTTAGCACGAACGAAGAGAAGTTACAGAGAAGCACGGTAAAGGAAGGAACTCGGTTTGATTGTATTGCCCATTGTACACTGGATTAATACATGCAAGATATTCGCCCAACCCAAAAAAATTATACAATCTAACTAACACAACTTTTTCAATTATTTTAGAGAAGGCATTTAACAGAGAAACGGGACAATAGGTTGATTTCAATTGCCGATCATCCTTCTTTTTTAATGTCATTTGTAAATAACTTTCATTTTCGAAGTGAGCCAACTCTTAGAGCCAACTTTGCCAGTAAATATGTTTAAATGAAAAAAAAAAGATATTCGCCTTTTAATGGGCTGCTATTAAAAATGGCTAAATATCATCCAAGACAACAAGTGGTCGCCTCAGTGACGGGACTAGGCCGATGATAGGGGAGGAATGGGTTCCCTATCAAATGGTTAAATGCTGCACAAGCTACTCTAAAATCCGACGGTAAAATTAATGTATATGTATGTATGTATGTATGTATGTATGTCCACTTTGTCAGACGTACAACCGTTGTCAACTCTCTTGGGAAGATGGATACAGTTCGACTTGGGATTCGATACAGCGTTATTTTGACTGTATGCGCTGTTTTCCGTGGAACATCCAGCATTGACGTTGTTGATGGGGTAGAGAAGAATGGCCAAGCCTTCGTTTTGGGAATACTTGTGGTTTATCAGAAAATGTTATCGAAGACCCCGCTTAATTTCCAGCGTGTGATAGTTCCTCGCTTCACGAACCTCAATTCAGATGAATGCGCGGACAACATTAAAAAGGATTCAACGTTAAAAAAATGTTTCAAAGAGGTCATCAGTAGTACTTCACTTACCTAAACATCTCGGTAGAGGTCTGCTCCAGTTTCCATCCCTCTTACAGAAGATTCTTGAAACACTTTCACTAGGAAGTTTGTAATTGTTGACACATTTGAATTTTACGGAACCGAGGTAAGTAAATCCGTTATGGATTGTCCTCTCGCTATTCATAGGAGTTCCTGGATCACCGCAATTAATCACTGCATGCAAAAAGATTAATGTATCATTTGTCAGTAATTGCCGCAGAGAATTTGTTCACAAGAAGGCAGAGTAAAACCGAGCACGTCGGAAAAAGTATAGACTTCATCAGAACGAAGCAAGTCAGTAAAAACTGTGAAATACACAACACCCTATTCGTACAAAACGAGGATTAGCAGGAAACATCCACCATAATTTGACCATATGTAAATGAGGGGCAGGGTATTTTGCAGTTCCTACTAAGCATGTTAGGGATTGTCGCACGACTTTTACGATTGTGTGGCACTGACTTATGCATGATGGTCCGGCCTTGAGTCTCCTCTGGAGGGCAGGTGGGTTGAGATAATCTCCAGAATAAGGTTCATTTGTCGTGTTTAATTTCTCACAACATTTGTTTTGTTCAAGGTGACAATCTCAGAAACCTTTTGTAGCAATGTTAAACAATTATAACAACCCGGCCTGGAGTGAATAGCCACCACATCTAGTTAGGTAATCTTTTCTCTACATTAAAGGGCTAAGAACTGAATAAGTGATAAGTTATTTACATAATCACAAAAAGAAACTGCGAAGAAGGAAATAGTCACTCTGTCTTGGTAATGAAGGGTAGAAAAATTAGTTCTCAACTGACGTACAGTTACACGATGGCTGCTGTCCGCTCCATCGTCCACTTCCCAAGCATGTTCTTGTAGATGATCCCACAAGCTTGTATTGCACCCCTAAACAGCGGAACGTTACTTGGCCATTTAGGAATGTGGAAGACTCTGTAACCTTTTCTGCATTGACAGGGGTAGGTAATGTTCCACAGTTTATCGCTGTACAACACAAAAAAGGAATTAGTGTTGTTAGTGTAGATGTGGCCAAGGGTTCAACCTTTCCCATTAACTTAAACCATTGTTAGATTAGAAAACTGCAGTTTCAAAGCTAGCGACTGGTTTAAACTTATTTCGAGTTTTAAGATGGAAACATTTGAATGTTGTGACTCGTGTGGTGTCGTTAAATGGCTTTCACGTTTCGACGACCTCATGTCATCGTTGTCGAATGTGAAGAAATTACCTATTACCTAAGTTATATATAAAGAAATAGATGTGTGTTAGGTGCGAGTCTTTATCAAAACAATAAAAAGACATCAAAATCATGAGAAGATAACAGCCTAGTCCCTAGGCGTTGCTTCTTGCCCCCCCCCCCCCCCCCCCCCGTCCGCGCGAAGTCTGGGAAGGAGTGGGAGAGAGACCGCCTAGCAAATATTGCCCGCCTAGCAAATATTGCCAAAATACCCCTAATTTAGCGCAAAAAAACCTGGTTGGAATTTAGTAGTTTCCACGCCGTGTCGTGTGAGAGCTTACCGCCGATGCGACAAATCCGTACAATGGAGGTGTCCAAAACCGACGGCAAGTTCTAACTTTGTGGAATAACCTTTTTAGTCCGTTATGTTGCGTTGCTTTTCCGTTCAAAGTTCTGTCGTGTTCATATTAAAGTTACATGTACTTCGCGGCACATTTTTTATCGTGAACATAATTTGTGTAGATTCAGACGAGTGCGATGTGAACACCCATCCTTTGTGCAGCAACCTCAAAGGTATATTATGCCATTATTGTAGCGTACGATCTCGTGCATATTTCAGTGTTGTTTATGGCGGATATGGCAGTATTTGCTAGGCGTTCTCGGCGAGTCTCTCTCCGTGACGTCACTGCTGACGTTTGGGTTTGCCCGAGCCGAGAACGCCTGGGGACTAGGCTGAGCAACAAAACCTACATGTGCACTGAGGTAATGTCCCACTCCACGTTTGGTTAGCCTGGCAAACGCGCTTCCCAGAACTAACAAGTATGTAGCCTTGATTGCACGAGTACTCGGCAACGCTGTTATATGTAAATAAGTAGCTCTTTAATTCGCCATTTACAGGAGTCCCTGGGTGCCCGCATGATTTGGCTGAAAAAAGAAAAGAGATATGGTTTTAATTTTTTTTGTGAAAAAGGTGGTCAAGCAAGCACAATAACAATAAAATGAACTATTTTTTAGTCACTTGAGGTATAAGACCGAGGCGCTTGGACTGCCTACTGCAGACTTTCATCAGGCGATGAGGTTGACTGGTTACGCGCTACCATTGGTGACTATCCAAAACGCACATATGACGACCAACCACCATGATACAATGGTGATACGTAGCTAGTTGAATGTCGCGACCACAAATCACCACGTTGTCAGACATACGAAAATTGTTGAATGAGGCTGAGCATGATAGCAAGAATTAACATGTTACCTGCTCATAAATCTCATGATTGTCGATAATAGTTTTTGTCGTTTGACCGGCATGATAGTTTCGGACTCTTCAACTATCATCGACTATCATGCGCCGTTTGAACGGGGCTTAAGTCTCGAGCGTATTTTTGCAAAAGCCTACACTAAAACATGGTTTTAAAACTAAAAACTAAACTTTTGACTGAACTCAGCACAGTTAAGATAAAACCCCTCTGTAAAGTGCATTTCGCGCAATTTCGCAAAATTTTGCATCTTGCAAAATAACCCGGCTTACTTCTACTAGTACAAAGCTGTCTGTGGGATGACGTAATGAAAACAGTGCCAACATGAATTAGCTGCGTACTTGTAGGCAGTCTAAATTGAGCAGTATTGACACCAATGCACAAAAACATGTTTTGTTATTATGATTTCAATTTCCAATCATACTGAAAGCATTCTATGAGGAGCCTGACAACAAACGAACTCCCATCAGGTGACGAGGCCGAAAACAACTGTGATAAGATGATGTGTTGATTATTACTTTCAACTCGCATGCATATTTTACCTTTACCGTAAAAGTTCTATTAATTCCAGGCCTCATTATCGCGGTCTTATGAGAGAGGGGGGCGGGGGGGGGGGGGTTAATAGAGAGGGGGGTGCTTAATAGAGCTTTTACGGTACTCTGATCAGTTAATCTGTCTTACCTACACTACACAAAAACAGAAAAGAGAATACTAACCATTGCACTCGAACGTAAGTGTTGTCCATACTCCATTTTTACATCGCCTAATCGCAAATCCAAACGGTGAGTAACCTGTTTGACACCTATAATAGACTCTGTCTCCATCTTTGAACCACTCTTTGTCAGCTTGTGACTCCAACATACGTCCATTACGAGGGATTGGAGGTCTTCGACAGGAGCCCGAAGTTGGTTGCTCTGATATGCATAAAAAATAAAATTCTTTATTCGTTTTACGGTAATTCCCTTTAGCTGTGACTCGCTTCTATTTAGCGCAATTCTTTTTGCATATCAGTTGCTCTTTTAACTGAGGATCCAGGAAAAGTCTTCAAACTTCCGACGCTAGTTGAAAGCCAATAATAAAAAGACGTCGCATCCGAGGCGCCTTCCTCAGTTTTACGTGTGTTAGTGGAGCTCCTAATAAGCGGGCCGAGAGGAGCACCATACAGTCACGTGAAATGAGATTGTAGATGACTTTATTTGTGAAGAGCCTCTACCCCGCAATCTTAACATCATGGTTAAAATAAAAGGGTCTTTGAAGGTCTTGCCACCCAAGATATTTACATGTAACAGCAGTTCTCCCCACTCAATCACAGTATTCATCCGGTCATCGGTTATCCATGCCAAACCCTTATCGGCTGAGACTCCATGAAATAGTTACGAAGTGAAGTGCAGACACTAGCAATATTCAATAGAACATTGCAATTCTATGCACATACTGATCCAATCTTTAAAAATCTTGGTATTTTTAAAATTTCATGACATACACCTATTAAAACTAGGTTTATTCATGCACTCCTATCAAAACCTTACTCTTCCTTTAAAACTTGATTGTCATTTTACCTCAGAGAGACAAATTCATTCGTATCATACAAGAAACTCTCATTCATATCGTTTGCCTTTCTGTCGGACCAACATCAGACTATTTTCCTTTTTTTACCAGGGCCTAAGTTTTACAACTTCTTAAATACTGAGATCGTCAACTCGTCCTCCCGTCTTCTTTAAAAAAGCACGTTTATATAAACGCCTTGAAAGGCGTTTATTTGTAACTTTATTTGTAGCTTGTAACCTTACATGTGATATATTGTAATTGTATCCGTCGTCATGTTCTTCATTTTAATTTTATCTTGTAAAACAATAACTGAGGAGGACTAATTAACATAAGCTACATAGTTTCCTTCAGGCCTCCTCGCCATTGTTACGCCTTTTCTTTCTATCTTTTTTGTTTTCATTATAATAATATTATTTGTTTTTATTATTTTTCTCGAGGTGCCTGTAGCCCGAATAAGCCCTAATGGTTTCTATATGGGAATCCTCGCCTAATGCTTTTCTTTTATCGATATTTAATATCTCTTGTAGTTAAATATATATTTCTTTTGTAATTTAAAATAACAATAGGTGGCAAAAGTAAACTGAAACTGAAACGGAACTGGTGTGGCAAAATAAAAATATATATATATGAAAAAATGTGTCAATAAGCATCTGACTTTACCTGATCTGCTGCCTTATCCTCTCAAGGCTCAGTTTTAAACTTCACGTCTTCAAGTATGTTCTTATTAGATCAATTGAAAGCAAAAAAAGGTTATAGCCCAGATGAATTCATCTTACCTTTGCACCTAGGGACAGATGAGCTCCAAATTCCCTCGCGACACTCAATTGTTTTGCTACCAACCAATGTGTATCCAGCATTACAAGTGAACCTCATTGTGTTGCCATCTTCAAAACTGTTGCCTATCCTTGAACCGTGTTGCGGCGTTCCAGGATCCTTACATAACGCTGAAAATAATAAAACAAGTATTTCAGTTAACATTGAAAGGGTGCCAATTAAGGCGAGTCTGTTCGACTGTTCGCCAGTTCAAATGCAATGTTCGTTGACACTCTATTCTGTTTCAGACCTACATACACCTAATTGGAGAAACGTTGAAGAAACTTTGTCGCCATGTGTAAGCTAGGTAATCATTGACACATTTTACAAAATAAAGGAAAATAAAAAAATAAATAAAGTAGGACTACGCTTTGCGCATGTTGATCTTCAATGTAACTAAAAAGCTCTCAGTTTAAAACGCAAATAAGTAAATAGCTCAGAAAACCACTGGGACGTACCATTTATGGTTTGTAGTCTTCTCCCAACAACGTTTTACAATCTGCAGCTATATCTATTTATGCCACCAACGGTAATATCCTTGATTAATATAAGAACTCTGCTGATAAGCTAGCCTGTTTCTTTGTATTCGTCGTGGTCACGAAAACGCTTTGCGTAGAAGTCGCAAACTACGACTTGTAAACGAGTTATGTGCTCATGCAGTTATTTCTGCCCTTAACTCGTTTACGCAATAGCGATGCCGAATCCCGCGGCACAAAGCTCATATAATTTTTTTTATAAACCTTCAACTTGACGTCACAGAGTCGCAGCTTCTGCAAATACTGGAAGGCGTTTGGTTTTTTTTTTTTTTTTTTTTGCGTTTTGACATAAGACGAGGAATCAACACAGTGAACAGCAATCTATAATAGGACAAAAAAAAACGAAGTCATCGGATTGAAACAACTTAATTACGTTGCTAACCTTTACAAGAGGGTATTGGCGTGCTCCATTTTCCATCGATACACTCGCTGGAGTTGGCGCCATGCAAGGCAAAACCTTGTTTACACCAGTATTGAATCATAGCCAGATGTTGGTGATTATCGCCAAATAAATGGCCATTAGCTGGTGCCACCGGAGCTGGACACGGAGCTGAAAGGCAAGAAAATGGATAACTTGTTTTTACCGTGTTAACAGTTACCAGTTTCGGAATGCAATAACAAATTTCGGTGGAGATATAGCTAGAATTTCTTTTAAAGAGAAGTGTCTGCCTTTTAGTTCGTTCCAAATATTCAGACGCACTATACTGACAAACCTCTACAGACGGGCGGCGATCCTCCCCATCGTCCTCCAATACAAGTCATATTGGACGAGCCATCCAAGAAATACTGATCGTCACAAGTGTATGTGACAGTGTCCCCGTCGGAATAATCACTTCCCGAGAAGAATCCGTGGCTTATGTTGGCTGGCTCCGGACAAGTAACTTAAAAATAGAAAAGCAACAGAAAAAAATGTTAGCCAAAGGGCCTCCAATTGACAATTGTTATTTAGTCTGTGAAGTTCCAGTTTCATTTGAGAAAGCAGGTTGCCTAAACTTGTAAATGCGACGGTGCACCGTTGCAACAATCGTTTTTTTTTTTTTTTTTTTTTTTTTTTTAAGAAAATATTGGGAAATGCATAAAAAAAGCCGACCAACTGTTTTGTTTTTCAACTATTACTTTTAATATTCCGTTTAACGTTACAGTACAAAGTTATGAAGCTTACTTATACACTGAGGTACAGCTGAACTCCAAATTCCTTGGCGACACTCGATCATGTCACTACCAAACAATGTGTATCCAACATCACAAGTGAAGTTCACTGTGTTGCCATCTTCAAAATTGTCGCCTATCCTTGCCCCGTTTTCCGGAATTCCAGGATCTTTACATAGTGCTACGAACAATACAACATAACATTTCCGTTGACACTGACCAGAATTTTGTTTAATCGTTTTCTACGTCAACTTTGCAAAGGTTTGATTAATTTCAGTCTTAAAGATCGATTACATTACAACATTAAATCTGCGTTTTCAAAAATCAAACTGACTCAGGAATGCTCTCAGTGCAGTGTTACGAATCTCCTCCTTGACATGTAAAACCTAGTTAATTCGTAATTCGTAACAACAAATTTAGCATCGTTTAGTTTCATGGAGATATTGTTTACGCTAATTAACGATAGAGACAAAAATAAAAGGATTTTCTGGACCATTGGTCCCTATGTAGAGAGAGCGTTCTAAATTACTCCTCATTAGCAAAACTCTAGAATTAACACTCATACTCATTGTTACATGTACCATACTTTATATTTTGTCAACTCAGTCTATGTATTTAGTTAATTTACACTTACCCTCATTGTATTTTACTTTCGATCCTGGCCTTACTGTTACTGTTAACTTTATTTTTACTCTGAGGGAGCCCAATGTCTATAAGCCTCGTGGTTTCCTTTTGGGCTTCCTCGCCACTTTCATTTGCTTTGTGTAATTGTTTTGTTTTATCGTTATTTGTATTTTGTGGTAAAAAATGAATAAACAACAAACAAAAACACTGGAAGATCATCTCCCATTGTGCGTAATACACGCATCCTTACCTCTGCAAACCGGAACTTTATCACTCCATAAACCATCATCACATGTGATAGTAGTAACCCCGGCTACTTTAAACCCAGGTTGGCAAACGAAAGTCACGTTCGCTCTGTGCTGGAAATCACTACTTCTTGTAAAGCCGTTTAGTGGAGTTCCTGGGTCGGCGCAGTTCTCTGTTGTAATAATCCAGGGTAATTAGTTCTCTTATGTTCTTACAGCTATATAAAAAAACTCTTGAGCTCTTTGTGAAGCTAATCTCATGACGTTGCCAGATTTCATTGTTACTAGAGTTCCTTGATTATATTGGTGGTTGCTAGTTTGGTCGTTGCTGGAGCAAGAGCGAAGAGTACAGGTGTTGTTAACGTCAAGCTTCATGTGCGAAGGCCAGACCGGGTTAAACATTTCCTCAAAAAAAAAAAAATTGTTTAAGGGGCACCAGTCCTTAGTCTCTCCTTGATCGCAAGCCACCCAAGTTTCAGCACTTCATTGACAATATTTACATGTAATTGCTATTGATAAAAACTAGCTGCAGCAAATTGATACCGTTGTAAGCGGTTCAAGAGAAATTGCGAGAGGGGTTAATGAACAGTGCCACAGTAATCTAGCTTAAGAAGTACTACTGACTTTTGCGAGGTATTTACGTAGTTTAAAGTTCGTAAAGTTCTTGAGACTAAATACACTAAACTTACTTTTACACTGTGGCAAAGCTGAGCTCCATTCTCCTTCCTGACAGGTCATTGAACTACTCCCGACCAACGTATATCCGGTATTACAGGTAAAACTGACCCGTTTTCCATGCTGAAATTTGTTACCTTTTCGTGCACCGTTTGGTGGAACTCCAGGATTTCTACATAACTCTAAATAAAACGAAATCACCATTGTGTATACATATACAGTATATACCGTAAAAGCACTATCAAGCCTCCAGGGAGGGGGGGGGGCTGATTATTTAATTTCAGGTCTCATTAAGCGAGTCAGTATTTCAGTATTGAAAACTCGATCAGAATGGTATCATATACAGGATATCGAGTCTGAGAGAAACTTATATTAAAAGTTCTTAAGAAAGCTCAGCGAACCGATTTTCGGTTGCAGGTACAATAACGCAAAGTCCGTAACATCCTTTGTTAATAATAATAATAATTGTTGTTGTTGTTGTTGCTGTTGTTGTTGTTCTCTAAGCTTTTATTTCTCTTTGTTTCATTTTTTGTTTGTTTCTTGGTTTTGTTTAAGCCTGTTTGTTTGTTTGTTTACTTGAATAAGACCTCATGTCAAGTGGATTTCAGCTTGCATTTGTATTTCTCTAAAATTGGTGTGATCTGCTTTTAAGTTAAGTTGCAGGAAAGAAACGTTCTCGGTAGTTAGATTTGGAGTAGCACATGGTGTTCTTAGGAGTTTTAATTTTCATGATTATATGCAGTTCTGGCCGCATTGAAAGTGAAAGAGAGTAAGCTAACAAGTCTGTATTACATACTTTTGCAATTCCTGCCATCTCCAACCGAGTTTGCTTTACATGTGCAAGTGTATGAACCGTGAGTGTTATTACACACAGCATTTACATGGCAGTTAGAAGTGCCACTAACACACTCATCGATATCTGTGAAAGAAAATAAAAGAAACCTCGTATGTTATTGGCAACGTTGGAGAAAAAGAAGCCAAAAGACTCTTCCTGAATACTAGCTCGACAAGGAAGCAAGCGATTAGTTTTTATCATCCTTTCCTAGGTAGAGATGTGCATTATTTGTAATATATGTGTGTCAGCCGAAAAGTTTCTTATCACTCTGCCACCCAGTGGCACCAAAGCCAATGCGGCATGAACGCCGAGTCAGTCCCTTTCACGATACTGACAGAATACCTCCTTTATAAACAAATTCCTGATGGATAGCTAAATTGCCCTAAGGAGAATCAGTGAGTCATGAAATTTTTTTTTCTCTCCTTTGTAAGGTTAAACGCATAGTTTCCTTTTAAACGAACGCATGTAAATGTACAAAAAGTTGAGATCCATACATGTAATTGGCGAATGAAGACTTCAACTTGGTAAATTTTCCCATCGTTACCCTTCCTAAGGAAGGGAGCTATCTGTATCGTGAAGGAAAACCGAATAAACGCCTAACAAAGACTGCCATTATTTCTCTGAAGGGGTCATTCAAAGCTGGAGCTTATGGACACTCCCTGATATCATCTTCATACCTTCACACGAAGGTCCCGGTAGATTCCATTTACCATTATCGCACTTAGTGGTTGATGGTCCTTCCATTTGGAATCCAGTTTTACAAGCGAACCTTACTCGTGCACCATGCAGATTGGCAGGTCTAGCATTGAGTACACGGCCATTTGGAGGAACAGCAGGATTGAAGCAGGGGGCTTGAATTAAAATAACAAAAGCAATAAACATTGAACAAATAAAAATTCAACGGTCTTTAAACATGCCCAGTTCAGTTTCTTCAAATACCTGTGAAACATATTGCTGGCTGGACTCTTACCTTTGCATTCTGGTAGCTTATTGTTCCACTTTCCCGCCACGCAGCGCAGAACCTGTGAACCACTGAGCGTATAGCTTTGCTGGCACCTAAAAGCCACAGTCTGACCATCAAGGAAGCTATCTCCAATTCTGCTACCATTTACAGGGACACCAGGATCGGGACAAATAGCTAAAAGTAACGTTCCATTTGTTCAGCTTACTTCAGTTTTAAAATCTTGTCAAAATGCAGTATTAGTTGAGTAATTAATTAATTAATTAAATGTACCAAAATGTACTGACTTTTAGCTTTAGTGGAGACGTAGTTAGTGTGTGTGTGTGTGGGCGTAACGTTTCAGGCTAACAAACGTTTTCAATAATTGTTTTACAAGTAAGCTCGCTCCTTTCGCATTTGACAAGTGATATTCTAAGTGCTTAATATATTCCTTCATTCCTTTGTTCCACCCCGCTGTCTGTTAACTGATTTATTTACATTTAAACGCTCTTTTCTGCCTATCATGGACATTTCAAGCATTACACACTGTAGTAGCTGTCTCAAAGCATTTTAGGCATACAAAGTCTCAAACAGAATTGTACCTTTACACCGAGGAACCGAAGCACTCCACTTTCCATTGATACAAACTGCACTGGCACTTCCGGTCAGATGGTATCCCGGGAGACATGTGAAGGAAATTCGCTTGTTGTGGGTAAACTCGTTTCCATGTCTAACACCGTTTTGCGGGGAACCTGGGTCCTTACAATACGCTAAGTTGGAGAGAGAATAATTATTTCTTTACTACTGTTTGTTTGTTTGTTTGTTTCTGTCCAGTAATTTTAAACGCTGGATGATGAGAGGAACTCTGCTAACAAT
>JAEMWC010000192.1:595000-645000 GCA_016490735.1 Pachyseris speciosa
TAATGCTCCATGGTCAATTTAATAATAGCCTATCGGTAAATCATCAACCAACAAAATATGAACTCGAAAACTTACCTAGTCTTTACGATTTAAATTTATTTGATCTTAATGTCAACTTGGATGCAAATATTAGCCCTTACGAAAATTTATTTAAAAATCAAATACAAAGTAGATATTTCTCTCCACACAGTTTTCAGCAGGCAAAATTGAAATGGCCAAAATCGGACTCTTGTTTTTCTATCCTTCACAATAATGTCGTAAGCCTGAACAAAAACTTGGAAAATTTTCAAACACATATTTTAGAGGAGCTTGAACTTCACTTTGATATAATAGGTATTTCCGAAACCAAAATTACCAATTCAAATTTAGGCGCCTTTCAACCGTACATTCCTGGATATAACTTTGAATTCGTTCCGACACCTTTATCCTTTGGGGGTGTCGGCTTATTCATAGATGAAGCACACAACTATAGAGTTATTGAAAAAACTGGTAATGAATATTTTCAAGCTTTGTGGATCGAAATATCATTTGTTAAAAAGAAAAACATCATTTGCGGAGTCATCTACAGGCAGCACAATAAACCAGAACGGTTCTTGCGATATTTCGAAGAGACCATCGAGAAATTTTCGGCTTCAGGTAAACAGATTTGTGTTTTAGGTGATTACAACCTCGATGCCCTCAAAATAGAGAGCTCAAGTTATAGTCATGATTTTTTAATGAGTCTTCAAAGTTGTTATCTCATTCCAACAATTGACAAACCAACTCGAGTAAGACGAACTTCAGCAACACTAATTGATAATATTTTTGTGAATAATCCTGATCACGTCTGTGCTAGTGGCAATATAGTTTCAGATATTAGTGATCACTTTTCGCAATTTTGTATTTTAAACTCTGCTGCAGAACGACCTAAAGCTAGAGCTCGAAAAGTCCGCGATTTTTCCAACTTTTCGCGGGATTCCTTTATCTCGGATCTTTCGCAAGTGGATTGGTGCGAGATCTTCATTAGAGGTGGTGAAGATATCAATCATGTATTTTCCATGTTTTATACCAAATTAAACAAGCTTTTGAACAAGTATGCTCCGATGAAAACATTATCTAAAAGGAAAGCAAAGCAGCTTTCGAAACCTTGGATTACTAAGGGAATCAGGGCATCAATTAAAATAAAAAATCAACTTTATATGAGTGGAGACCAAAGCAAGTATAAACACTATCGAAATGCAATATCCAATTTAATTCGTGTAAGTAAGAAAAAGTATTTTTACGAATATTTTAATCACAACGTTTCTAATATGAGAAAGACATGGGAAGGGATAAATTATTTACTAAACCGCAAAAAGAAAAATAATATAACAGTTCATAACCTAAAACAGCGAGGGAGTAATACTACCACCAATGATAAATTTGCGATCTCAAACATTCTAAACAAACACTTTACGAGCGTCGGACCGAATCTAGCAAACAAACTTTTAAATTCAGACAAACATTTTACTGATTTTCTTGATAAAAGTAACTCACCGGCCTCGTCATTTTTCTTTCAACCAATAATGCCTAACGAAATCAAGTTAGAGATACTCTCAATGCCAAATAACAAATCACACGGGTTTTACTCCTGTCCAACGCACATACTGAAGTGTGCAAGTGATATTATTAAGGATATTTTAGCCGATATTTTTAATAAGTCTGTTGAACTCGGGATATACCCATCTAAATTAAAAATGGCAAAAGTTATACCAGTCTTTAAAAATGATGATGATACAGATCCTAATAACTATCGACCAATTTCATTATTATCATGCTTTAATCGAATTTTTGAAAAGTTAATGTATGAAAGGATGAAAAAATTTATAGAAAAAGAAAACATCTTGTGCACATCGCAGTATGGCTTCAGACAGGGACACTCAACAGAACATGCTATTTTGGATATTGTTAACGAAATACAGTCAAATATGGATAAAGGTCTTATCTCCTGTGGCGTTTTCATAGACCTCCAAAAGGCTTTTGATACCGTTGACCATACTATCTTACTTCAAAAACTGGATTTTTATGGATTTAGAGGTATAATAATTAATTGGTTCTCTTCTTATTTGGGAGAAAGGACGCAAGTTACAGCTGTTGACTCTCTAACTTCTGATATATCAAATATTGTGTGTGGAGTTCCCCAGGGTTCCGTATTAGGTCCTCTGTTGTTCCTTTTATATGTTAATGATATCTACTCTTCGTCACTAAAATTTAAATTCTATCTTTTTGCTGACGATACTAACATACTATTTTCCCATAAAAATCTTAAATGCTTAGAGAAAATAATGAATGATGAACTCAGTAAGGTATGTAAATGGTTAATATCTAACAAATTAAGTCTTAATATAAAAAAATCAAATTTCATTATCTTCCGTCCCTATCAGAAGAAACTCGCCTATACACCTAAAATTAATATTTTTGATAACCAAACAAACAAGTTCGTGCCATTAGAATGCAAAGATTACGTTAAGTACTTAGGTGTTCTAATTGACTATAGACTTTCTTGGAACAATCAAATTGATGCGATTCTATTAAAAATCAGTAAAACAATTGGATTATTATCAAAATTGCGGCATTCTGTACCTTCCCGCACACTCATTTCTATATATCACTCTTTAGTTGCACCCTATCTTCGCTATGGCTTGATTGCGTGGGGCCAAGCTAGCAAGTCCCAGTTAAACAAACTTCTCGTTCTTCAAAAACGTGCCCTTAGATTCATATACTTCGCTAACTTTCGAGATCATGCAATTCCGTTGTTTCTCGATGCAAATATTTTACCACTTAATTTTCTTTATTATCAACTGCTTTCAGAAACGATGCATGATTTAAGTAATCATCTTGTACCCTCTAATATTCAAGACTTGTTCCTTCCCACTTCTCGAGTTCATTCATACAATACTAGGTCCTCAACGTCCGATAATTTTTATATAAAAAAATCAAATCTAGAAATTCAAAAATATGCTTTTTCGAGAATTGGCGCGAAATTGTGGAATGAGATACCAACTAATCTTCGTAATCTACCCAAACATCAATTTAAGAAGAAAATTCGATCATTGTTATTTGAAGTTTTAGAGTCCGATGACTCATATTACGACCTAGACGGAATTATATGCAAGGTGAAGAAAAGTACTTCATAACCTTACGCCGTATCGTAACGCTTGTAGATGAAAACGCAATAGTGCCAACGTTGGCAGCGCATTCCTTTGCTTTCATTTGTTACTTAAATCAGCTTCTTGTTCAACTTTTTCTTCTCTCTTTTTTTTTTAAACATTATTCTTTTTTATCTCAACTTTATATTCCTACCGATATAATTTTCTTTTTAAGCAGTCTTTGATTTTTCCTTATTTTCGGGCCCGCCTAGATTAGCTACGCTACCTGCGGGTCTGATAATCTGTAACGTATTCTAAATTTCAATAAAAATCAATCAATCAATCAACCATTAAGGGCTTCAAGGCGGACATTAAGATACAAGAGGGTGCCAAGCCAGTGTTCCACAAGGCCCGGCCAGTACCTTATGCATTGCGCCAAAAAGTTGAAGAAGAACTGGATCGTTTGGAGAGTCAAGGAGTAGTTACGAAGGTGGAACGCAGTGACTGGGCTTCTCCAATTGTTAGTGTGCCCAAGAAAGATGGAAACATACGCATTTGCGGTGACTTCAAAGTGTCCGTAAACCAGGTTCTTCTAGACAACCCTTACCCATTGCCTGACACTGAAGATGTATTTGACACATTAGGAAGTGGAACAGTGTTTAGCAAGATTGATTTGTCAAATGCATACCAGCAGATGGAACTTACTCCTGAAAGTCAGCACTATCTAACTGTGAACACTCACAAAGGTCTGTACGCTTACCGGCGTCTTACTTATGGAATAGCGTCTGCTCCTGTCCTTTTTCAATCAGCGATGGATCAGATATTACAGGGGATGGATAATGTGCGTTGTCGCATTGATGACATTCTAATCAGAACAGAACCTCATGAACATTTACAAGTATTAGATGAGGTGTTATCCAGGCTGGAAAAGCATGGCATAGTAGCTAAATGGTCAAAGTGCGAGTTTATGGTGCCAAGTGTAGAGTTCCTAGGCTACCGGGTGGACGGAGAAGGTCGGCATCCTACAGAGGAGAAGATTACAGCCATTAATGAGGCGCCAAGCCCAAAGAACGTGGCAGAACTGCGCTCCTATTTAGGATTGCTGAACTACTATGGAAATTTCATACCCAATCTCTCTACACTGTTACAGCCATTACACGAACTGCTCCGGAAGGGGGTGAAATGGCATTGGACAGCAGAGTGTGAACAAGCTTTCGTGCACAACAAAGCTGAGCTTGTGGCTGGCAAGGTACTGGTCCCATATGATGAAAAGAGGAAGTTGATCCTAGCTTGTGATGCTTCACCTTATGGTGTGGGAGCGGTGAAATGGATGATGGTAAGGAATGTCCCATCGCATTCGCATCCCGAACACTCACCAAGAGTGAAAGGAACTATTCTCAAATCGAGAAGGAAGCACTGGGAATTATATTCGGAGTGCGAAAGTTTCACAAGTACCTGTATGGGCGATCCTTTCATTTGTTTACAGATCACAAGCCTTTGGTGACAATCTTCGGTCCGAAGACAGCCGTACCTACTCTAGCAGCAGCAAGGATGCAGCGTTGGGCAGTCATTTTGCAGGCTTACAATTACCAGGTCGAGTACCGTTCATCTACGGATCATGCCAATGCAGATGCATTATCACGTCTTCCTTGCGACAAGAAACCTCTCCCGGAAGAAGCCGAAATGTTCTTCTTCTCAGGCCTGGATGAATTGCCTGTTGACGCATCAGATATCAGCAGAGGCACTACAAGAGATCCGGTGTTGTCAAGAGTTTTGGAATACACCCCCTCAGGATGGCCAAATTATGTAGCTGAAAACCGTACTTTATGCGTAGAACTGAGCTAACAGCAGACCAAGGATGTGTCTTGTGCGGTATGCGGGTCGTCATTCCACCGCCATTAAGGAACAGGCTATTGCAAGAGTTACATTAAGAGCATCCAGGCATTGTCGCTATGAAAGCTATTGGCAGAAGTTACCTCTGGTGGCCTAATCTGAATGCTGAAATTGAGCTGGAGGTGAAAAACTGTGAGGTGTGCCAGTCAGTACAGAAAGCGCCTCCCGTTGCACCGTTGTACCCGTGGAAGTGGCCTACTCGGGTGTGGCAAAGAGTACACATTGATTTTGCAGAGAAGGACGGCAATTATTTCCTTGGATACATTGACAGTCATTCCAAGTGGATTGAGGTGGCCCATATGACCTCTACAACAAGTCAGAGCACTATTGAACAGCTGAGAATGTGGTTTGCAGCTTACGGACTTCCCGAAGAAGTCGTTTCAGACAATGGTCCGCAGTTCATTTCCAGCGAGTTTGTCAGTTTCCTGAAGCTGAATGGAATTAAGCAGACAGTGGTGCCTCCTTATCACCCATCATCCAATGGGGCAGCAGAACGCACAGTGCAAATTCTGAAGCAGGCATTGAGTAAGCATTCCGTAAGTGTAAGAAGAGGTGGTAAACGGCGGTCCATGAAGCATCAAATAGCCCACTGTTTATTCCAGTACAGGAACACTCCTCATTCAGTGACGGGGGTGACACCAGCAGAACTGTTCTTGAAGCGCAAACCTCGTACCAAGTTTACTGTTTTACGGCCAAACTTACAAGAGCGTGTCCAAAACCAACAAGCCAAGCAGCAGCGACAACATGACAAGAATCGTGTAAAGATGCGTGAACTTTCTCCGTGTGACACTGTGAGTGTACGAAATAATCGGGGAGGTGTGGAAAAGTGGGTTCCAGGCATCGTGATCAGAAGTTTGGGGCCATTAACCTACCTGGTGAGAGTGGGGCGCCAACTGCGTTATGTTCATATCGATCACCTTCTGCAGACCCAGTGTCTTCTTTCAGAAGAGGAAGCCAACCGGATCCTGAGAGAGAGTCAGGGTGGCCTCTAGAAGCTCCCCCATGTGTTACTGAAGTTGTAGTGGAGCCCGTCCCAAAGTCTCAAAGTCAGAACCCTGTTGCTATTCAGAAGGCAGATCCTTCAGTTCAAGTTACAGTAGCTAAGTCAGCTTCAGCGGTTCCTGTTTCTGCAGACAAGTCAGTTCCTGAGCTTCAGACAGCACAGAACCCAGTTCAAGTACCTGATTTGGAAGTGCAGCCTCAATCACAAGGCACGGGAGTACCAGCCCAAAGGGACTCACCTGGAAAGGTGGAGCGCCGGTTTCCAGTCAGAGAAAGAAAGGCTCCAGATAAGCTTAATCTGTGACATTGTACTGAATATTAGGGTCATTGTAGCCTCTACAGTTCAAGACATTTGATCGTTTTTGTTGATATTTCTGAAATGTTCTTCTGCCTTACCTGTGTGGCTGTTATACACACTTATTAGAAGGGGAGGAAATGTGATGTATTTGTAGTCAGCGGTTTTCTATATAGCATGCGCATTAAAATGGGGTCTTCCGAGTATGGCCGCCATGTTGTTAAAACGTGTTGCGTGCTTGTCTTTGTAATCGGGTTCAATCCGTCCTAAATCTAACCATCCGTTGGTTTCTCGATATTTAACAACTATATCCCCTCAAAGACTTTGAATCCAATGCAGCAGCTTAGAAAACTCCTGGACTGCTGGCAGTCCCTGTAGAGTCGAGAGCACAAAGCCATCAGAGCGGCGAGATTAAGGAAACACCCTGAAAGACGGGACATGTCTAGTTCTCGAAACTTAAAAAAAACTGAAGTATTGAAAATTTAGCGCCAAAATCCCTCGCGGGACTTTTCTTGGTTGCAAATTTAACTGAATTATTTTGAGAAGGTATAAAGTAAGTTGCGAGTATCGCGCATATCTTCATAGAATAATGTTCTAAATTTACTCGAGTTCTTGTTTCATAAGCCCATATGACACTTTACGTTGTCACTGCCCGGTTCATACGTCGCATTTCTGCCGTGTCGAATTCAATTCAGTTAAGTGCGGCAGGAATGCGGCTGTTGATTCATACTTCCCACTTGTGCCGCACTTAATTCATACTACAAATTATACTTCTGATGGTGCTTCTTTTGTCTCGAGAAAATGCAGCAAAAGTTTACCGATCCTGCCTAAGGCCCAATATGTAAATCTATGTTTTAGATTCAACACGGCAGAAATTCGACGTTTGAATCAGTGCCGCATTTCTGCCGGATAATGCGACAAGACCAGTCGAACGTGCGACAGAAATTCGGCAGCTGATTCAGACGTCGAATTTAATTAGTTTAGTTGAGTTCGACACGGAAGAAATGCGACGTATAAACCGGGCCTAAGAAATGGCCTTTCTTTTTACCTCTTTACCTAAATTATACCTTCCTACATATACCTAAGCGCATATACTAAAGCTTTCTTTCGTACCATATCATCCGTTTATACCTATTTATCTATTGTACACCTTCCTCTATTAAATACTGGATCATTGCATAGTGTAATTCCAGAGTTTTGATTGGCTTTGCGTTCATGGGATATCAGCCATTGTAACATGCGCGGGAGTTACCTGTCATTGAATCATTTTCTGGTTATTTTTGCAAAATGAAGTCATCAAAACCTAATATTATAAGTCGTGGTTTTATTTTGTTGTGAATATGGGATGATTATAGCATATCCGATCGTGCTCTTGGAATAATTGTAAAATATTCAAGTTAATATCGACCCCACATCATATTTATGTACTTGCATTATACCTTCCCGTATCATACCTTTGCGTTGCTATTATACGTTCGTATGTACAGGATACCTTCCTATATCCGGATTTATATCACTGCATCATTGCATCATTATATCATGAGAGAGACCTTTGTTCCTATATTATAAATTCTTGTATTATACCTTTGCATTCTGGCAATGTTGAACTCCATCTTCCCTTCAGACAACGGATAATTGATGATCCAGACAAGCTGTAGTTATGGTTACAATGAAATTCTACTGAGTCACCATCAATAAAATTGTTTCCTTTTCTGTAACCATTCTTTGGAATGCCAGGATCCCTACAAGTATCTGGGGAAAATGTAGGTCGAAAAAATTAAAAGGATAATACTTTTCTAAACTCCCCACTGTTAAATTATTTTCATTACATTTCCAGTTCTTTGTAAAACGGAAATTTACGTATTTAAAACGTGTCTTTTATAGTTGGTTTCTTTACCAGCCACTCCCTGCGCTTGAAGCAACTAGGCCCTGAACAAGCGAGGGCCCTGCCTCCTGTGGTAACATGTACAGGGGTAAGAGGTGGAGCTTCTCAGCCCCTTTGGGGGTTTTCCTGTTACAATATTTCAACTCTGGGAACTGCTAGACAAACGTTGACTGATGTGTGGCATATACTTCGCCAACCTTGTATATCCAAGGATCCAAGGATAAAAACATGCATTCAATACTGTATAGCCCCCTTTAAAGAAAATAGTGAGTGAGTCAAGGGATTACCAATGACTGGATTTATCAACTGAGTTGATTAGATAAATCAAGCGTTAGCCCTTCGTGAGAATGAATCCACGGAGGGCAAACGCCTCCCCCCCCCCCCCGCCCCCCGGGGGTACTCCCATATATGGGCGATATAGGTATGTGCGGCCCCAAAGAGTATGTTTTTTAGCCGTTTTGGTCTGAAATAGGGTATCGATTTTGACCATTTTGGTCTGAAATAGGGTATGGTTTGTGCACTCTTAGAAAAAGCTACTTCTTCATCATTAGGCGATGAGACCACCTACAAAAGCCCTTTTCAAATTATGTTTACACCAACCGTGTACATGAAATAGGTCTGAAATTGGGTATCGAATTTTTGGTCAGGTCTGAAATAGGGTAGGGATTTCAGGAAGTGGGCTGCACACCCCCACCCAATTTTTCTAGGAGTACTCCCTCCCCCTCCCCTGGGGGCTAACGCTCGAAACGTCGGCAGCCGAACCTCTTTAAGGTGATCAGTTTTCCTCATCAATTCAGTTGACAGGGCCGCACTCCCTCATTAACGTTGCTACATCCCACACTTTCTTTAGCCATGTCCCGGGCACATGGGATGACAAAAGTGTACCATAGATGACGCCCTGTACATACACTGTACAGATTGACTATGATTCAACGATGGTCCAGCCAAACGCTCGTATCATTTCAACGCAACTTCTTGCAACATTGTTGCATCATGTTGTGACGATGTTGTGAAGGGGCCGGCCAAACGCACGCAACATTTCAACCCAACATTTTACGGGTTGTGATGTTTACGTGCCAACACCATCCAACATGTTACAACATATCGCAACAGGGTGGCCAAACGTGTGCAACATGTTGTGTTCTGGCGCTTTGAAATAGCAGACCGACCTAGCGCGCATGCCCTAGTGCAACAATGTTGCGTGAATGTGGCCAAACAAGTACAACATCATGCAACATCCAAAACGTTGCCCGAAAAATTTGAGTGTTTTCAAATTTGAGCCAACACCATCCAACATGTTGTAACATATCGCAACAGGGTGGCCAAGCGTGTGCAACATGTTGTGCCCAACAAGGTTGCAAGATTTTTTTTTTTCAGGCTTCTTTTCGCAATTGCATAAATTGCGTTCACAATTGCGAGGATCATTCTTCATTTGATTTCATTTCCGCAGTTCATATATGATTCATTTCATATATCGTTCACACAATGTTGCAAGATGTTGCGTTGAAATGTTGCGAGCGTTTGGCCGGGGCTTAATACCTTTACACTGAGGAGGGGCATTACTCCACCTTCCCTTATGACATACAGAAGTTGAATTGCCGACCAGAACGAAACCTTGTCTACAGGAAAAACTAATTTGACTTCCATGATCGAAATTATCTCCTATTCGGTCCCCGTTTGATGGACTCCCGGGATCTTGGCAACCAGCTGCAACACAAAAGAGGAAAAAGGGATTGTTACATTACAATGCAAGATTTTGTGACCAAGATTTTCTCGTTTCTTTTGATTCCACACCGTAAAAACAGCTTTCTAATTTCTTTTGATTATTCTTCAGATTTGATTGATCATTCAAAATCGTTGTCACCATCACCATCATTAACACCATCACCATTACCTCTATCAGCACTGACACCACTAATCCCATGGGCACGCAGCTTCAGTTTGATTCTCTTGATCTAACAGGTTAATATTCTTCAGCTGTTCCGGCACCTAGTATATATAGGAAGCACCTTTCATGACCGTTCTACCATAACAGAAAAATAAACTTACCGGGCGCAGAGCATCCATATAACTCCAGTCTGAGACAAGCAACTTTTCCTTCTGGATTCATAAGTGCTAATGGCTCTTTTGGATAAATTCGTATCGATTTTGTTCTGATTGCTGGATTCAAGTAGTTTGTTTTAAAAGAGCCAACGTTGTTGTTGCCAGTAAGTTCCTGTCGGAATGATATGACTGTTATTGCGTACCTAGATATACCACATTACTTTGAAGGGAAATTCACTGGTAAAACAAATAACATTACATTTGTTGGAGTTAACTACTTTTTCTATCGAGCAGAGGAAATGTTGTGGTGAACAGAAGAATTGGATACCGAGATATGAAAGCAACATTGAACAGGATGCACGACCAGTGGAGGTGGCGATGATATCATGTGCTCACTAACAAAATGGAGAACCGTTCCCAAACCTTCCTTTCAAATTTCACGGCTTTGGTGTTGTGGCGGTGAAAAAATTGAACTGTCACTGAACATTGCTTCATCTGCTCCAAACAACGTATTTCTAAAGGGGCCTTGCCATGGGTTTGAATCGAAACTAAGAACATTTTAAACCGCCAAAGGGTCTTTAATCTGTGAGAAAAAGGCTTTAAGTAAATTCTTAAGAGGGAAACAAAACACTGATTATGCTTGTTTTTGTACAAAAAAAAAGTGGCCACATTTTTTTGAACATGCAAGTCACTTCCACCCTGAGCATCTGTTGCCAAAGGAACTTATACGTCGTTGGGATTTCTAAGCAAAACTGGACCGTTATTTTTGGGGTTGTCTCTCATGGCTTCTTAAATTAATACTTTTAAGTAAATGAGGTTTATTTGAAGGCGTTACACAAAACATTTTTTGGTGGCGTAACGCCTTCAAATAAACCTCATTTTAAGACACATGTAATCTAACCCATATTTTTTCGCAGGATTCATTGCAACCGCCGAAAATAGGTTTAATGTGTGGGCTTCTTAATCACCTGACCCACTAAAAGCCAATTGTCATTTGAAATTTTACCCCGACGTTGTACACAACAAGACGTTTAGCTACAAGAGGCATCTTGAAAGAACTTTAGAAACACCTCCCTTCGGTGACCCCTTTAAATTCCCGTTGGGCCTTTCCCTTAAGTTTTATCTGGAATAAAAAGTGCAAACATTTTACCTCTTTGTACGGTGTCCAAGTTCCACCTTCCAAATACATGATCTTATATTTCCTTGACCATATCAGATCAGATGGACTCCCTTGTGTTTTTACGGCAGTTATTGCCTTTGCTTGGTGGAATTCGATTTGGATGTATGGGGCTTCATCTTCTTCAGCTGAACACCAAGCCTTTCGTCTGTACTGCGGTTCGTCACTAATGCGGCCATAATACGCTTCGTGATTTGAGTCTAATTTCGAGGATGACTTAATATCCTCGTCCGGAATATCTTTGCTTTTCATCCCCAAAGCGCTGTTGCATTCTTCTGTGAAAACGTGTTTGTAAAAATTGAAATAATAAAGTAAGACTGACCGCACATAGGAAATAGCATAGATAGAAATTCTAACCAGTAATTTTCCTTAAAAAAAACCATGAAAGGAATGAAGTTACTACTTCCTGTTTATTAGACTTTTCTTCATTTCTTAATTATTGTTCATTTCCTTTCAGTTTATTTGTAGTTACCCGCATTTTGTGACTCCACTTTATAAGTCTGCAAGGGATTCTTAATTTTCACGGCCGCCACGTTGGATGTACAAAACAAAGGAATGATTGTCCCTCGGGAAATACATTTTATTGTTGTGTAAATAAGTTTTATTGTTTCGTACCTTCAACATGGCCGCCGTGAAAACCTTCTATTCTCATCTGGGGGCCACAGGAAGGACATCTTTGCCATTAAAAAAGCATTCCTGTGTTATTAGTCATATTTATGATCTTTTATTACGTTTTAAGCGTATGAAGTAACGCAGCCAGGATGAATCATGATAAAAAGTTTAATGGACGTTCTCTGGCTAAAAATATTACAAAAGTGCAAGCTTTCGACCACTAGGACTGTGGTCTTCAACGGACAAAAAGATGAATGAAGTAAAAAATTTTACTTCATTCATCTTTTTGCCCGTTGAAGACCACAGCTCTAGTGTTCGAAAGCTTGCAAATTTTTAATATTTTTAGCCAGAGAACGTCCATTAAAGTTTTTATCATCATTATCATCAACATCATGATTATTATTATTATTATTATTATTATTATTATTATTATTATTATTATTATTATTACTGAATGATTTACGACACAAAAATTACTCAAGTGCAACAGAAAGAAGGTTTGATTTTAATCCATTGACTTAATCGTAAGTCTGAGGTGGCAGCGTGACATTTGAAGCACGTTGCCTAAGAAAGTTCTAGAAAATTTTCTTGTCCTTCGATATTTCACCTCTCCACGAGAAGACAGTTTCCTTTTACCGATATAATAACTCACATCGTTAATCTTACTGAGTGCTCGCGATCATGGACCTTTCCACGAGTATAAGATTCGTCAGGAACAGAAACAAACTGTGCGAGCATCGAACATATTGAAACGTTCGGTTCCGCGGGCAAACGGCTTTGATTGCTTCACCGCGTAATTCGAGTTTATGACCCACAAAAATTCATTATTCATACCTTTTCTTCATTGTTACCTTCACAGAAAATCTCTGAGAACCCTGTACTGGCGTAAGGCAAGATACTTGATAAAATAAGAGACGTGTGTTTAACACGAGTAGATATGGTATTTATCGTCTTACCGTCTTGTGACCTTGTGTGATGGCAGAATATAAGGATCCAAAACAAGACACAATAAACAATTTCCATGGGTGCCTTGCTGAATGGAAGGATATAGTGAATAAAAGCTCGTCGCTGCCAAAGCGAACAGATTTGCTTTGGAGGAAATGCACGAACACTAACCGGAGAAAGTCTGTTTTGACGTCTCAGCTTTAAAATATCACGTTTCAACGTAGTGATGACAAGTCTGAGTTATTGTGCATGCTGAGTCGTTGAATACAAAGCAACAAAACAGTCGGTTTTCATTTTCGTTTTCTGAAGGCGCGAATTCTCGCGCGCTTTGCGCGAAAAAAACCGACTGACAGCTTCTATGGCGTTCCATTGCGGACAAAATATCCAAGTGGTAAAATATCTAGTCAAAAATCGAAAAGTGTAATCAAAAATAAAAGATCAGTCCAAATATAAAAAACATATAAATTCGAAAAGTTCAAATAATTGATTGAGAATTATTGTAATTGAAACAACGCGTGCTACAATAATACTTCGTCGAAAAACAGATTCGACAAAGTCGGAAAAAAAAAAATCGAAGTCGAGAAAATGGGGGAAAACGCTGACCAGCTTGGTCATCCGGTCACCCGGGATTCCCGGGACTCCCTGTTTTTCGGCGGGAAACTTATGTTTCGTGTCCACGATGGCGGAAAGGAACATAGACATTCAAGAGGTTGTTAGGAGGGTTGTGGCCAATTTACACATGCCTCCAGCATCTGCTGCACAAACCAATCCCCCAGCAAACTCTCAGTCAACGAGTATCTCAGAGGAACTAAATCACGCGTTTCAAATTCCTCGTGGCCCAGTGCAACAACCCAGCGCCCTTCGCACAAGCCCTGGAACCAGTACTTGCAGCGAAATATCTCAGTTAGCTGCTGGATTTTCTAATAGGCATAATTATAGTGAAAGTAGTAGTGGGCAGAGAAGGAGAGGGCGACAGGAGAGTTTGAATAGGCGAACAGCGTCTGGCCGCTTTTATACTGTGCGCAACGGCCGCCGTGAAAATTCTGCGGTCGACCGAGTGTTCACCAAAGATGTTTGTCTTTTGCCTTCCCCGTCGTGGAATAAGGTTCCTCGTGGGAGGATGAAAGCTTTTCTGATCAACAGGGGGATGTATGTGGATGCCTGGCCTGTTCTGAAGGATTGGAACGAAGCCACTCTGAGACGGGAAATTCAACGCCTATTTTCAAGTTTTTTGAAAGATGCATCTGGTCAAGAAATTGGGTGAGTGGCTTTCTTCCGTAAATTAAAGGTGTTTAAATTATAAGCTTATTAATATGTTAGTTAGAAAGGTTCGACTCATTTCAGCACTGATGAGAAGTTTCTCATCGATGTACTTTTCGTACGCACGACCTTGTTAACCCTTTCTTCATTAGGCAGTGTAGCAAATGGTGTCATTTTACAATTTTCCTCATATTTCCGCCGATATTCGCAGCACAGTGATCAACAATGTCCCATTAATGATTAAAGATTGATTAAAGATTGGAAAGAACATAAGATCTGCTTCCTACGATGATAAAATTCCGATCCCACTTTGATTCAAAATCTGAGAAAGTGATCAGTTTGATAATTTTGTAAGCTGTTATCATTAAGTATAACAACAAACCTAAGATAGACAAGATATGTATCTTAGTACAACTGTTTTGTGCCAATTATGGTTGCAATCTGAAGTAAAGCAATTTAAACGCAGATTTTCACAAGCCTCGATCGTCCGTGCACTCCCTGGCTCATAGAGCTCTCTGATTGTTTCTTGCCATAGCTTCGATTTTGTTAAGAGTGCTGGCGCAAACATTTACCCTATCCGGCTGGCAGGTGACCAAGAAGCCAGTGCCAAAGTTCTGAAGCATATTACGGGAACTGGTCCTATTTATCTCCGTGCTAATCAGGACATTGAAACAAATGAGGAAGTAAGTGCTTTAAAAGTTAGTATTCCATAATTACTGTAAACCAGTTTGTTGTGTTAGTCATTGTGCAAGAGTTATTAAGTATACCACAAGAAAAAGAAAGGGGCTCCCTTTCTCAAAAATAGTCACACCCCATGTTGCTCAACCAAGACAAAAAAAGGCCTCTTAAGTTGATCAAAATGATAGTTATTCTCTTGAGACCTTATGATTTCTTGATTGGAATTTGTGTGCGTGTGCATGTGTGTTTAGTGGCTTAATACCAAAATAATTGGACTTTTTTTATTCACAACCTTTCTCAACCCTTTCCTAGTGTGCATCAGACAGTGAAGATGTTGCAGATGATCCTGAGCCAGGGCAAACAAGAGATATAAGGCAGTTTGTTGCAAACTACTCTTCAACTTCTACTTCCACAGTTAGTACACCTGTCAACAATACCTTGAATGACACTGTGGAGAATACTGCTGCATGTAACACACTTGACAATATGGCCCAGTTCAACACACCTACCTCCATGGCTACATGCAGTGCATCACCTAGCAGTGGAGTTGGCCCTCAGTTTGTAAGAGATCAGCTCAGAGTCGTGTTTCCAAACTCCAACCATGCAACTATAGCACATGCTGTATCACAGACTTCAGATCTGGCAGAAGCCATTGACCTATTACTATCAAACACAACAGGTATTTATAAATGCGTAAAAACACTGAGACTCTCTTTTTAAATTCAAAACTCTAAGGAGTGGGCTGATGAACACATGTACTGGCACGATAACTTGAAATGCTAGAGTGAAACAGGCCAGAGAAACATCTGCAAAGTTTTGACTTAATATTGCCACATCTGGACGCTTCTACTGCATTAGTTACCCATATCTGGGTTTCCATGTCTCTAGTTAGTTGTCAACCTCAGCTCAGAGTGTGCAGCAGCTATACTTCCACTCTCAATTAATGAATGATTATTCACAGTGCAGGAGGTATAATGATGGCTTGGCAGGAAAGATAGAGACTGCCATTAACTTTACTTGAATTCTTTGTGTTGGGGCATTCACCCATTATAGAAACAGTTATTGTTAAAAGTACAGTCAGAAAACCAACTAAGACACTTTGATGTTCCTTGCATTTGTTTGTTGTCTTTAGATGCCTCTGAGAGTATGAGCCCTTTAAGCATTGCAGAGAGCTTCCCTCTTAACATTAGAACCATGTCACCCCATGAAGCACTACAATTCCACAAAAGAAGGGTGGTGAAGTCAAGCTCGCAGGACATATTTATCAATCGAAATTCTCCAACCTTTATGCGTGACCTTTTCAAAAAGCTCAAGCGTGGAGAACTAGACATAGCAAAAGTACCTGACATCACTTTTATTGGTGAGGCAGGTATTGATGCTGATGGTCTGACAAAAGAGTTCTTTGCACTTGTTACCCATGCTTTGTCTGATGGATCTGGTGGCTATGTGTTATTTGAAGGCGCACAGGATCACATGGTACCTGTAATTAGTGAGGAGTTCCACCAAAGTGGTTATTTCCGGTACGTGGGCCAACTGCTAGCAATGTCAGTGGTCCATGGTGGCCTTGGAATGGTTGGAGTTTCCAGAGCTCTTACAAAGTACATGGTAACTGATAACATGGAAATGGCAAGTTGCCATTTGACAATGGAAGACATACCTGATTACAGCATTCAACAGGCTGTTATACAGGTAGGTTCAGTTTTGGGGTAGTGTATACCATAAAAGCTCTATTAAGCCCCCCCACCCCCCCCTCTCTCTCTCTCTCTAATGAGTCCCCTGTTTGGAAATCGCTTTTTGTAATAAGCCCCCCCTCTCTAATAAGCCTCCCCCCTCTTTTGGGACACAATATTTTGTAATTATTCCCTCTTACGAAATACACTTTATGAGACCCAGATGGTTTGTTTTTAAACAAATATACAATAAAACACACAATACTGTTTCCTGCTTGGTATTAAATAATAAGGTTTTACTGGAATTGTTTGAGATTTCTACAGAAACTATTTAACATGAAAACGGTGTGTTCAGTGATTTGAAATAAGCCCCCCTCTCCAATAAGCCCCCGTTAATAAGGCCTGAAATGAAATAAGCCCCCCGGGGGCTTAATAGAGCTTTTACGGTAAGTGAAAGTTTGTGCAAACAGAGAAGTGAAACATATTTGTATTGAGGTAATTAATGAGATGCAATAAATTTTACTTCTGTGACCCTTTTTAAAGGATCCTCAGTTCAATACTGCAGGAACAATATGAGGTATTGGAATTGGGCTCAGAGACAAGTGTTGATTGATTCAACAATGTAAGAAGGAAATATCTGTATGCTTGGACCTTGCAATATTTTAATATTATTATTGCAACATACAATACAAATTGTAAAATTAACTAAACAAGCCCTACTAACCAAGAGCTAAAAAAGTATCAGTACCTGCCAAAACTCACCACCAGTGATTTGTTTTGACAGTCAATACTTTCATGTACATTTCTTTTCTGAATATTAATTAACATGGGGCGTAATGGTAAACTTTATGATACTAATGACCATTGTTGATTGTGACTTTTATTTTCAGTTGCAAGGGGCCAAAGTTGCAGAAGAACTTAATACCTTAGCAATGCGAGATGATGTATCGTTGCTTCTCTACCAAGCTGGTTTTGGTAATCAGTCTCTCAGTCTTGCAAACAAAAGCGAAGCCATTCAATGCATTCTGTTTCATCAGGTCTTTAAATCAAGACGAGACCAGATTTCTGATCTCATGGATGGCTTGAATACTTTAGGTATTCTAGAGCTTTTGAGAGCAAATGATGCCTGCCTTCCGGTGGTGTTTCCCCTGCTATCCGATGTGTCTATTTCAAAAAGTGATGTGCTTTCCAGTCTTGAGTATTTACCAAATCAATCTGCGCAAGAACATGAAGTTTCATTATGGTTTAGCCAGTATGTTAAATACCTTGCTGAAGGTAAAGCTAATTGTCCATGTTTTGGAAACTACCTATTTATGTCTGTGTATTCTGTGGGGCATTATCAACATTTCTTTCCTGTTCTTGTGATAGCTGTCAATTTTTTATCATGCAGATCTTGTAGGAGGGATCAAAACGCTAAAAAGCAATGGGGATGAGGGTAGTTCCACATTGTTTATTGATGTTGACCCATTCAGGGGTCATTCAGCCCCAGTGGAGATTGACATCTAATATTTGTAATGGAAAATTACTACTACTTAATCAGGATTATAGCTGTATTGCCTTGTCACTTAGCTGAGCCGAACCAAAATGATATAACCTTGATACATGTTTAATGAAATTCTCCTTACAAGCTACAGTTGTGCGCAAATATTACTATAAAAAATATTTGTAGGTAGTTATCAGGGTTATTTTGTGCAAAATGTTCAAATAATGCATCAGTTGAATAATATTCAACTTTTGTGATCTTTGTACTGAAGTAGAAGCATCTATGTTTCAAGTATCTTGGAAAAATAGACTGTTGAGAAAAGAAACCAGCAAGCATTAGAAAAGTGGATCAGGCCAGACCACTCTTGACTTGCTGCTCCACTTGCTATTTGTTTGCCCCAAGCTAAGGAGCCTGTCCAATTAGGCTAAGCAAAGATTGAATAGGAGTCGCTTGTCCATTAGCCTCCTTCACAGCCGTTGTTTGTTTTGGTCCTATTCTCCCTCCCACCAATGTCCGCTGAACCGAGCCGGACATTCCATTCCAGGAACTGACCAATCACATTGTGGCTTTTAAGTTTTGGTGGCTAAGTTTCCATAACCTCCTTTGTGGCCGTTGTTTGTGTCCGTTCTACACTCCCTCCTGATTGGATACTTGGGCACAAAGGGAATGGAATTTCTGGCTTGGTTCAGCAGACGTTGGTGGGGAGGTAGAACAGGACCGACACAAACAACAGCTGTGAAGGAGGCTAGTTTTCCACATGACCATGATTTAATTTTTTTTCTCACCAGATGACAGTGACAAGGTTGATGGTACCGAGTCTGGTATTGGGTTAAAGCCCAAGTTGGAGGAATTAGTCCAGTTTATATGTGGACATCCATATCTACCCAGCTGTGGGCATTCAGTGAAAGTCAGATTTACAAGGGGGACCTTGCCAGATCCTGAGTCATGTTTCAACACAATAAAATTGCCTTTAGCCCACAGCAGTTACGAGTCATTTGAAAGGGCAATGAATGTTGCCATAAATTGCCAGCATGTGGGTTATGGGCGTGGCTGATGAGCAAATGAGAATGTTCTGTGACTGATACAAACCCAGTAAATTCAGTAATTTCTTGTGGTTGCATGTGATTAGTCAAAGCATGAATCATGATCATTTCACACATGGTTTCATGTTCTCAGTTTTGGAAGTTTGACAATAATTATTTTGTTATTCATACTGGTAAGAAAAAATAAAATAAACTTTATTAAAATTGTAACTGATTAGGGAAATTAATACCCAAATTATTACATGTTATTGTTGCTGTTAACAAAAGTTGTTTTACTTTAATTTTTCTTCACTTAATTTTTCGTTAACAGCACAACTGCTTTGTTACTGGAATGTTAACTCATTACAGAATTGTTCCAGCTAAGTTGTAAGAGAAACTTGTTGTTATTGAAATTATCATGTCCCATTTGATATAATAAATATGGTGGGCATACTTTACATTACATGTTGCACGTAATGTGTTCTCTTGTGTTATGTACCTTATAAATATACCACAACCAGAAGCCCACAATCCATCCCAAGGTCCTCCTAAAATTGAAAGGGCAAAGTGATCAATGCAAGAGGTTAGTAAATAACCTCATTGGTAGACAGGATTTAGATGAAACAAATGGACGAGTATTTAATAAATGAAGGAATTTACAGTGTCTAGTGCCATAAGGTAAGAGGTAATCCCATTACCAGAATCATCTCTTGATGCCAAAATAACACTTGTGACATGTTGCAGTTGATCTGCACTTAATGAAACAGCAGACTGAGGAACTACAATTCTGCAATCTTCTTGTTGTGGAACAGGACCACTTTCGTCAATTCCATAGTTGGAGGGGTCAACAACATCTTGAACAGCAGAAGAGCGCAAACCCTGCAGTAAGATCATTCCTCTTACCCACAGCTGTTGAGGTGAATAGTTGGCTTCAGTCGTTATTGGGTGGTTGTTCCATTCCCCAGAAAATTCATTTAGAGTGTCGTTAATCAAATCCAGATACACAAGGTGAAGACAGTACAGGTGTACTTCATTGCACGGATCTAGCACATTGTGGTTCTCCAGATACAAAAAGATGTTGAGAAAGCGAGACACCACAATTCTGTTCACATCTCTCCAAAGTCTCTCTATCCTCTGGTTATGAACAGATGTACCTGTTATTATACTACCTCGATTTAGTCCCCTTGCTTCCAGCATGTATCTTCCCACTTCAATGTTTTCCATGCCGAGATCACATCGGACACGAGAAGGAAGATTGTACCTTGTGATTGCTTCCTGGAAATAACTGAACACAGTAGATGGTCTATTGTTTGTTGAGGCTTTGAGATACACAACAAGTCTTGAAAAACCGTCAATCCCTCCATGGATGACAATCCTGTATGGTTGAATCAATTTGTGATTCCCATCAATGTGCCTATAGAGGGATACTAAGTGACATAAGACAACACAGGAAGGAGACTTACAAATGCTGCTAATATAAACAAGACATATTTCTTGATGGCACGGGGAACATAATTTATAATCTGATCACATTTTGATGAGCTTGCCTGATAAGTAATTTACATATTACAAAAGTGGAACAATCAATCATGACCAGGATGTTTATGGCCTCTAATTGGAAACAATTCTACTCATGCTTGTATGTAATGATGTATCTGTTGCAGGAATTAAATTCAGGTAAAAATTTTAACCTAGGTTGAATATCAAAGTCCTAATTATTAATAATTAGGGGTGTGAGACAAAGGGAATTGAGATTTAACCTAGGTTAAAATATTTTTACCTGCAACCATTATCTATCAAATAGAGTTTTGTGACTAGGAGGGATGAGGCTTCCAAAGAGATGTAATAGATGCAAATGTGTAGTTTCCTTGCACTTACATTTTGATATCTCACCACAATACCTGGGACAGAGTGGAGTACTCTTACTGATGTGAAAGAAATGAAGAGTGTGCAAGTGTTAGCCATTCTTCCTAACTTCTACTGGTGATAGGAGCATTTGATTGCCCAAATTTTATCACCCAAAAGTGAGGCAATAGAAAAGCAGTTTGGGATAGGATATTTAGGACGTGCAAAGTAGTTCTGAATTCCTCGCTAAATAATTAGGAGTTATAGTACACTCAACAAAATTACTCAATTCTGATTGGTCAAGAGTAGTAATTAATCCCAAATAGTACTCAGTAGGAGTACTTTTTAAGTTTCCATGATGGCAACAATATCTCAAAATTAATTATTTTGTTGAAGGTAAGTTACATGTATAACTAAAAAATTGCACGACCTCATATCATTTGTGATTAATAGATACTCATGATTTTGAAAGTTCTCAAATTGTACTCCCCTTTGATAACTTTCAAAATCACTCATACCTATTAATCACGAATTGCACTTGAGGTCATGCGATTTCCTACACTAATTTCAGAATAACTAGCCACTTCTGACGTCTGCTAACACATTTTGCGTCTATCAGGTTCTATTCATAATCAATGAGGTACAGTAAGTGGCCGGTTATTTGGTAGGTCTGATCACATCCATACACTTACCACAGTGCATTGGGAGAAGGAACGTTATAAACTCGTCGAATGATCCTTCTTGCATTTCTTAGAGTGGCAGTGATTGGATCAACTCTTCGTAAAGAGAGGAGAACACGAATTCTTTGAACATTCAAACCATGCTGTCTCAGATACCCCTGGACCAACCTTAAACCCGCAGCTGGGGTAACTTGTAATGCCTGCCTAGTGTAATGATCAAGTTGAATATCACTGAGTTGAGTGAATTCTCTCCCTTCCACTCGCATCCCCAGTTCATGTCTTCTACGACGCAGTGTTCTGGTAGATACACCAAACATTCTGGAAATATCGCTCCAGCGCAATCCGCAGTCCCCGTGTAGAGCGTCTAACTGCTCGCGACTGATTGCAAACCTTGGTCGGCCAGGCGACTCGTTCTGCGATTGTTCAGTTTCAAGAGAACCCACGTTCCTTTGTTCACTTTCTCTTAAACTACAGTCGTTATCCCAAGCCAGAAATTGTCGCTGCTCAAAATGCGATCGAAGAAAGGAAACACGATCCAAAAGGTACGTAAGGTCTGCCATGATAACATTTTGCAGACTACCGTAGCTTTCCCCAACTCTTGACTGTAAAGTTGAGAGCGTTCTTTCATACTCATCCAGGCGCCGAAGCAAAAATTCAGAGGTGTCATAAGATGCTGAACTAAGCTGTCTTTCAGAGTTTTCTATCAGACTAGCAAGGGAGAAGAAAAACTCTCCAGTGTTAGGTAGCCATCGTGCCTCCATTTCTGAAAATGTTGCCCCAATCAAGCCCTAATCACATCTGAATCAATTTGAATCAGCAAGCTGATATGACCAAGCTGGTCAGCGTTTTCCCCCATTTTCTCGACTTCGATTTTTTTTTTCGACTTCGACGAAGTATTATGGTAGCACATGTTGTTTCAATTAATACAATTCTCAATCAATTATTTAAACTTTTCGAATTTATATGTTTTTTATATTTGGACTGATCTTTTATTTTTGATAACGCTTTTCGATTTTTGACTAGATATTTTACCACTTGGATATTTTGTCCGCAATGGAACGCCATAGCTTTCCATATGATAATGAATTCGTTTTGATCAGGGGGGTTAAAAATGTCGTTGAACTGTCAAAAATCTATTGACAACTCCACTTGATACGTGCAATTAAAACGTGCAATAAAAATGTCAGTTTAAGGACTAAACATGTTCAAATCAGCAGCCTAACGTGTGTAAACAGTATGAAATTTAGGGACAATAGACAGGGGAATCTTCTCGCTCGTTCAACAGTGATGTGAACTTTAGTTAGTACTTGTTTGGCGCCGGTCTCGCAGTCAAAACGAAGATCGCAAACAGAGAGGTTTAATAAATTCGTTCAACGCTATCTACTCTTCGATGATGCTTTTCAGAGGACAGATGACAATGTTTGTCAGCCGTTCTACTGAAGAAGCCGTATTTCTTGTATTGTTCTTCGCCAAGGGTAACACTAATCTGCGGAACTGCAGACCGCGGAACCTGCGGAACCTATATTTTTTGTAATAAAATTTAAAAAAAAAATAAAAATAGTAATAAGAAAAATGTCTACGAGTGGTTTAGTTCTTAAAAACAACAGAGTAAGAAAAAAAAAAAAGAAAAAAAAAAAAAGGGAGAAGGCAAACAAAAAAGATGGCGTACAACAAGGGGTATTTTTTGTCGGTCACCCATCCAAGTTCTAACCCGGCCGGATTGGGCTTTACTTCGGCGATCGGACGACGAGCACGCTTTCCTTGTGGTATCACACGCAGACAATACAAAGTATAAATGGTTCGCGTAAGTTGAAAAAAGCGAAATGATAAGCGAGAAATTACTAGAAATTCTAAAATTCACACAAACAAACATTAGCAACAAGTGTTCCGTTTAAGTTTCCGGTCAATTTCTTATTTCCGGTATCATAGTCACGTGGTACTGTAGTGCCACCAAAATGGCCGAATGGCGCTTCTATCTCAATGCTGGGTAAGTACAACAGTCGTTTGCTGAGTTACATCGGTTGCATTTCACAAATAGACTGAATGCCTCTGACCTTGCTTGAAACAGGATGAAGAACTCCAAGCCTGAAGTGATTGATCTAACCAAAGGTAGGGAACTTGGGCTTTGCTTTAAGTCACGCACATGGCATGTGAATTGTTGACAGCATCTTCAGCTATTTATGTTCAAAAGTGATGTGGCAATGTCAAGCCTAGAGAAAATTAACAGGTTAGGAAAGACCTTTTATCAGTTTGACCCCAGTATGTATGTGTAATCAGTTTTGGTTTCACCCTTGATGTGTTACCCTTGTTACTCGTACAAAGCCTGGATTTAAATCGTGTTGATTTATCTCCGTCTCAGTTTTCGACTACGATATGACTGACTTGTTGCTAATGTTTGTTTGTGTGAATTTTAGAATTTCTAGTAATTTCTCGCTTATCATTTCGCTTTTTTCAACTTACGCGAACCATTTATACTTTGTATTGTCTGCGTGTGATACCACAAGGAAAGCGTGCTCGTCGTCCGATCGCCGAAGTTAAGCCCAATCCGGCCGGGTTAGAACTTGGATGGGTGACCGACAAAAAATACCCCTTGTTGTACGCCATCTTTTTTTTTGCCTTCTCCCTTTTTATTTTTCTTTTCTTTTTTTTTCTTACTCTGTTGTTTTTAAGAACTAAACCACTCGTAGACATTTTTCTTATTACTATTTTTATTTTTTTTAAATTTTATTACAAAAAATATAGGTTCCGCAGGTTCCGCAGTCTGCAGTTCCGCAGATTAGTGTTACTGTACGGGTCCGCAAATGATCCCGGACCGCAAATGATCCCCAAAATGGACCGCAAATGATCCCGGACCGCAAATGATCCCCATATTGGACCGCAAATGATCCCGAGCAAAAAGTAAGGAATGGCATGGATTGATATAAAAATGACACACAAAAAACACGTTTTATCATTTTATGAGAATTATTCCATAGTTCAATTTTTTTTTTCGTTTTTAGTGGAAAATCTGTGATCTTGCGTGACGTTCTGTCTGTTTGTCGATTTCAGGACGCCGGCTGCATAGTACAGTAATTGATTTTGTAAAGACACTTGTGATCGTGGACTGCGAGTTTCGTTTCATGTCTTCTGTTTATTGTGTTGTACATCCCAGGACGTTCGAGAACATGCTTTCTGTCGGGTATATGATCAACGCTTCGGTGCACGTGCCCGATTTCAGTGAAAATCGAGCATGTATAAATTAGCCTGGAAACAGGCTCCGCAGTGGGATTTTAAAGGAGCGAAAAGAAGAGTCGAGGCGAAAAAAATCGGCGAGCGAAGCGAGCCGCCAGTTCCCCGCTCGGCTCGCTTCGCTCGCCGATTTTTTTTGGCCACGTTCCTTCTTTTCGCTCCTTATGCACCAGTCAATTGAAACCCCCACCCCCCGGGTCCCGGGAAAGGGTGGGGGATTTGACATAGGCTCTGGTCAAAAGGCATCAATATCCCTACCCCCTGAGGCTGGAGTTCAGATCAAACGCCACTACCCCTGGAGCAAGAAAGCTGATACTATCAAAAGTTCTAAGAAAAGAACGTGCAAGACCTACATTTACATGGGAAAATTTAATAATGTTCTTCTTCCAGGTTTGTGCAGCTTTGATTAAAATGCTAATCACACTCTCATACAGTTTGTTCAACTATTAAACGAAGGAAAAGCATGCTGTATTTCATTATTGGTCATGACCATCTCATTACATGTATTTAATAGACTGCAAATTAGTGAAATTTGAAATACACTGTATATATTATCACACAAACTCCGTTTATTTGGCTCAAGTTCAGTTTTTTAGAAATTTAATACCTTAAACTGTCTACTGAGGTGAATTCTCCATGGCTGCAACCTTGCACTGTGCGCAAATCCACTCTCCACTTGGTGCTGTTGAAAGCCCCACACACTGAAAATGGAACCACTCTATGGGACAGTCTTTATGTTCACAGGCAATCATGTCTCCACACTCTGGCCCTCCACAAATACACCACGAGTCAGGGGTGTCAACAGCTGCTTTACTAGACTTCTTCTTGAGAGAGTTCTCTTTTCTTTTTGCAGAAGCTTTCTGGGCACCTGCTTGGCGATGTTTCCTCACATCACTTAGGTGTCTTACCCACATCTCAACTTCATCGGTACGGAGTAAGGTTTGCTTTGCTAGTTTCTCTATCTCATCGGACGTCAGTTCCAGACATTCCTTTTGTTTTTTGTCAAAGGCATCTTTTATCACAGTACTTGGAGGAGAAATGGAGGCTTTGCTCAAATTGCAGTTATCCACTGCTAGCACCTCTTCTGGTCCCTTGTAGTGTCCACTACAAATACCACTGCACTTGTCACATTCCTTGGCTCCCCAAGGTCGTTTAGGGTCTGGTACTGGAAATGGCAGGTACTGAATACTTGGCCCTCCTGGGAACCATAATGAATCATTGGCTGGTTTTCCGTTCTTGCAAACTGGATGGATGCAACCCTCCTTGTAACAGGCTTTGAGAGCAAACACATACCCACTTGGAAGGTTTGGTACCATGTGCTGGTTCCGTAAGTTCCAAACCTGTTCAAAGTAATGATATTGATTTGGCTCCTTCTTCTTGAGTTCGGCCTTAGCTGCTTTGGTTCCCCTCAAATACACAAGTAAATTCTGTCTCTGATCTTTCAGCTCTGTTGCATGCTTATCTGTGGCACCTCTGTACATTTTTATTACAGATGAACCAAATGGTATGTCATTGACTCTATCCAAATACACCTGCAGTGCTGCTTCCATGTTTTCGTGTAATCTATCCTGAGATACTCCTCCCGTTTCAGTTTCGGCAGATCCACACAATGTCGACGGTATAAAGAGATTAGCATGCGCTCGGCCAACAACACCATTCTGCAGCTCTACAAGATTGTAACAGCTCGCACCACTGTTCCTTGTTGTGACCAGTGTCAATTCCCTTCCTTCTTTTAGATGCCATTCGGTCCATCGAAACTGTACCTCAACATGACTTGGGCCCTCATCGGCTCCCCCATCAACTCTAATACAATCAATGTTCTTTCCTTCAAAACACACATCCATTTCTGCTTTTTCTTTCAAACAGTACAAGTCAGCAAGATGCTGTGTTGCTGTTTTCTTGTGTAGAACGCCAGGTGCTTTGACAATCCCAACAGACACTTGACCAGTGGTTTCCGTCTTCATGAATAAGTAAGATGATGTTTGAAGTTGACCTCCGTGTTTGCTTACATAGTCAGAATGTGACGTGAGTTCTGGCTTTCCTTCCAAGCAGACAGCTTTATGGTTCTTATGTGTGTAAGTACTATCCAGACGGAATCCTGCTTGGTCGTCTCTATTGAGAATCATTTTATCTGAACCGTCTTTTAGCTGAAGCATATCAAGGCCCTTGTAAAAGCAGTATGACCAACGGCTATCGGGATTGAATTTGACATCAAAACCTTTACGTGCTCTTCTGCAAGTTATTGCTGCAACACCCTGGTAACGCTGAGCCGAAATCCTTCTCTTGTTCCTCACGGCACACAACTGAACAACGGTACCATACGATATCGATATGCCATACTCCTTTTGTAGATGCTCTTGCATCCTTTTGTAAGTTACTTTAGGCCCTGTAGAATTCTTATTACTCGCGAAAGTAAAAACTCCAGTTCTTCGCCACTGGTCTGCACCAACCCGGTGTTTCTGAACAAAGTCTTCCATTTTTTTTCCTATATCAGGGTACTTTGTCACAATGGTAGACACTTTCTTTGGAATCTTGCGTTTAAGAAGGGCTTCTTTAGCTATAAGCTTTGAAGTTTCCCTTTTAGCAGCCATCTTGATTTTTTTTCTTTCTTGTTGCACTTTTTCTTTTGCTTCATCAGAACAAATATCATTGATTTCACACCAGTCTCCATCATCAGATTCACTGTCAGTCTCAAATATGGCGTTGCCTAGAGATTGTTTCCGCTGAATCTCTAAATATGCCTGTCTACTAATTTCGATCAATTGCTCTTCTGCTGTTGAAAGATCACTATAGGGGATGAAATCAGCAAAGTCAACAAGTATTTGATTTAAAACTTCAGGGTTATCTGTTGGTAACATGTTTTTTAGCTCAGCCACAAATGTAAACCAGTTAAGATTGTTTTCTCTTAGTATTAACAACAGTGTTTCTCTTGAAGGTGCTGGATTTACAGTTGGATTTTTCAGTATGTCCGTGTCATCTGGATCAAACATACCCCTGTCTGATGTTCCTTTTTCCTTTGATACTGCATTTTCTTGTGCAACCTTAACAAAAGAACTCCCATGGTCTGAGCTGTCTGTATCATGTTGTCCTTTATTGGAATGCAGCTGATCACTTAATGGAAACTCTTCTTCATCTTCTGTTGCATCTTCTGACGAAATCCATTGAACATCTTGAACTTCGCCAAGGTCAGTACTTTCATCCTCTGAATCACTGGATTCGTAGTCAAAGCCAATGGTGCGCAAAAGTGCCTTTTCCTTGACTCGTGCAAGCTCTGCCACTGTTTGTTTGATTTCACTTGCCCTTCTAAGGGACTCTTCGATTTTCCTTTGTTTTTCGCCGAGATTTTGAACTCCATATCGCTTCCGAGCTTCTTTAGCGCTAAGCTCAGAACAAGCAGTCATTTTTAGTAGCAGACGATCTGTTTCAGTGGTTGCTAGTTCACATAAGGCGTTTATTTTTTGTCTAGATGGAAGCTTTTCTCTGACATTTGCTTTCTTCGAATGCAAGAACTGTCTCATTATGACCACAAATCTTTGTGCATCAACTCCAGGTTGGAATTCTGTAGCATACAGTCTTTTTGATCCTGGGCCTTCAGGTGCAATTTCCATGACAATAAGTGGCAGCTGCATTAGCAGCCTTACCGCCTTTGAACTTATATACTTGACCTTTGGAAAGTGTTTGATAAAAAATGCCTTCAGTTCAACAATTCCATTATTTATGACATCGTAGGCAAACGAAATCAGTCCCTCGCACTGTGAACAAACTTGTAATTCTGAACAATGTTTCCTAGAGCAAAATTCTCTCCTTGCAACAGCAACTTCTTCAAGTGTCATATCATTAATTAACGCAACATATAAACCATCGTCAACTTTGTATTTAGACACATCCGATAAACAAGAAGAAAGATGTGACACATATCGTGTATAAATGTCACTCCTAGGAGCGTCTTTATCTACAAAAAATGAGCCTTGCTCCCACTATCAGCACTCCTTGTGCCATTATTGTTGTCTCCTTGTGACTCATTTTCTGGTGTATCATTCTCTCCAGGTTTATCTCCAGAATGCTTGGCGACTTCATCAGAAACCCTTGACGACTGTGTTTCCTCCTGATTAGTACAGGTAGCTTTAGTTGAATTTCCTCTGGCTGTACCTGCTTCCTTACTCAATGGTTCTGCTGGTGTAACTGACTTTCCCCAGAAAGATGTCAATGTCTTAGTTGAACTACTCGAAGACGATGACCCGTCAGAAGACGAGGAACTGGTTGACTGCTTATCTTTGTACCATTTGGCTTTTGCCTGTTTTTTCTGGATAAGCAACACCTCTTCTTCATGCTTTCTTTTTTCTTTTCGCAGCTTGGTGATCTCCTCTTCTACCGCAGAGGCTCGCATGTACTGTTTAAGTTGCTCATCTCTTGCTCTCTGTTGTTGCAAAAGTCGTATTCTATCCGCGAGGCTAGCTATATCATCTGTGAGTTCTTCAACCTTCTTAGTACGTAAGTGCTCAGACATTTTCACTTTCTTGCTACTGCTACCATGCTCCATTGATCCTGTTCCAAACAATTTTGATCTTGATCTTTTCTTGCTGTAATTGTAGCCGTCATTATCAAGTTTTTTACGACAAAGTTCTATAAGGTTCTGTTTGTCATCTAACAGAGTGGGATTTTCAATGCACAATTCAAAGGCATTCGCATTCATTCGTTGATGGTATGTTCTTGAGCTTTTGGCATACAGCACACTTCTCTTCCTGATATCTTCAACATTCAACTCGACGGTCACTTTGTTAGAGTCTGCTAAAGAAGGCTCATTCTAGAGAACAATAATGGAAGCCAAGTAACATAAATATATTGTCTGTGGTCTTATTCACACTAGAAAGATTTTGTTTATAGTTATTTCTTTCAGATTTCAGTTTCATGGGTGACTGGATGTCACTGCATTTTAAAGAGCAACTTAACCCTTTAACACCTGTTTACGTCAGCTGACGTAAAAAGTTCATAAAATTGTTAATATTTGCTCTATTTCAATGAAATTTTGCCACAAAAATGGTCTTGGAAAGATCAGTTCATTTCCAGAATAAAATTGTACCCCTCTAGTATCTATGACCACCCCTGGAACTTTTGACAATTTTTTGTTTTACACATTTGCAGTGTGAGACATAACTCATGTTACTCTATTAACTGAGAGCTGCAAAATAAGCTATAGTTTGGGGGTATACCTAGTATGTCTGAAAATTGAGGCATTTCTGAACTTTTTGACTTTGACATTTTCAGCCCGTTTATGTCAAAGCCATGATTTACTTCTCCAATTTTGATATGAAATAAGGACTGCACTGGTCAAGACCTTTCAAATGGTATATCATACATTGCCATTTAGGTTTTATTTACGAGTTTGGAAAAAGGGGTAGAAAAACTCAGGAGTGAAAGGGTTAAACTGAATTTCATTAATAAAATTTAATTTTAAAAGCACAAACCAACAATATTCTAGCAATTTGAAAATAAAAATAGTCAACTAATAGGTTCTCACAAAAAGCTGGGAGAATAGGTTGTTACAGCACACATGTCAATGTAGCAACAACTACTAAATGCAGTCAAAAATCTACGACCCAGACTAGAACTGAAAATAAGGTCCAGATAATTGAAGTGTCATGTATGAATACTAATTTAAAGTGCCACTACGATGAAAATTTTTGTATTTCTTTTTCGCTTTTTTTAGTGCAAATGTATTTAATAGGTTTAGACAAATGCGAATTGCTATAAATTAGATTGATATATTCTTACACAGCCCAGAAATAGCTGACTGAAAACCCACGAAAATCACGTAAAATCCGTCCGCCATTACTCCGTTCATAAATCCGAGCCCACGTTCTACTGGTTTGCGATCTGGTACACTTGACTTGATTTGTGACGTAAATGACTCAACACGTCATGATTATTATTCCCTCCGGGACACAGACAACAAAGCCAAACGGCACGTGTTGAGTGACGTGTTGAGTCTTTGACGTCACAAAATCTTTAGGAAAACTCGATCCAACTCTCAGGGTTCGGTCCCGGTCATTTTTTAATTGAGTAATGGCGGCAAGCCGAATTCGAAATGTAAAGTTAAAATAATGGCACTTCCCGTACGAGTTTTGACTTGAAACTTTGCAAGGTAAGAAACAAGTACTTATATTTTCAAAATATGAAAAGAACAGAAAATGTATATTTTTGATCATAGTACCACTTTAACAAATTAGAACAAAATTCTAAAATTCTAATATGTTATACATTTTAATATTTTAATTTCTGGCTAAAAACTCAATTTCCAGTTCAGGAAATGTTTTGTTTCTGCAAATGGTACCAGATGAGTGTATACATTCTTTGTACTTCTAGTGGTCCTCTGGGCCCCCACCCCTGCTTCTTGGAAATTTCCATTACCACCCACGGAGGAGATATGAATATTTTTGTTGGAAAACCAAATTTTAATTGCATAGTTCCTACCTCTAAAGCAGGCCCAATTGAAACTGCTCCATCTTTCATCAATAAGGTTGTCTGTTTTGAACCACTACCAGAACAGTTCCCTGAGGGTGAAAAATAATTATTATATATTGTATTTAGGATGCAAGGCTGTTGCCTAGCAGGTTTCCGGTAGTCTGGGACACCCAAGGTACTGTTTTTGGTGCCCAGTAAATGTTTTTCCTAACATTTAACTTTTCTCAGGCTGGGCTCATAACTTCTCAGTTTTTGGCCTTGTGGGCTCCTTTAAATTTTTCTAAGGCAGAAGCCTTGAAATTTATTCACAAAATTCACAATATGAACACTATAATTGGAGTATCAAAAGATTCAACTTCATTTTTCTTATTTAAAATTAAAGTAAATATTCAAGACATACTGTCAGAAGAACAGCTTCTTTAGTAGACAAGTATTAAAATATTTGGTCATTGTAATATATATTCTTAGTCAATTATAGTACTTCATTTATAAGGTATCTGCACCTTAAAGTAAATGTGATGCACAATTTGCTATCACATGTGAAATATAGACCACATTTTTTCAGATTTTTGTTTTATCCTACTATTATTTGGCAAGAATAATAATCAAACAAATGACAAGTTTGTTTACCTTTAACACTTCCCTTCTCATTTCTTGTTGTGTGCAGGGAATCTTTGGGCTGTGCAAAAAAAAAAAGCAAAAACAATTAGGGTTTGCAAACAGATCAGTTCCAAAAACTTTTTCAAAAACTAAAGTATTATAAACATAAATCAGTGCAGACATACCTGATCGACGGATGTAGGTTGTGAAACATTTGGAGGTGGCTTCGACTGCAAAACATGCACTTGGATTTTATCCTTGTGTTCAATGTTTTGAACGGTAACATCGACCCACTCCCCCAGTCTTCTTCATACTTTTGGAAAATTATCCGTGCTTCACTGTCCAGGCTAAAACACTCTTTAACTTTTACAGCAACATCTTCATTTTGATGAAGGTCAAGAACCTTACGGCTTTCTTCGTATTGAAATAAAACCTGTAGGAAATCAAAGAAGAGAACAGCTCATGACCTGACCTTTCCGCATCATTACCCATGCATACCATTTGAATTTCAATGGAAATTAAATGTAAATAATACATCCAAACAATAGAAAACAAATTACTTGATTCAGATTGAATATCAATTGCAGTGGATGGTAAAGTAAAAGCATGATATGCGTGGATTCAAACCACTGTTACGTACCTTTCTTTCGCCTTCCGCCATCTTGGAAGTTCCATGTGAAGTACTAGTGCCCAGTTCCACTCTTGCCCGAGGTGGGGACGGGAACCGCGGTCGAAAACAGTCAAATGCACCACCCCCAGGGGACAGCTTGTTGTTCAAAAGTGATTCGATGCCCCTATTTTCCCCCACCCTTCCCCGGGACCTGGGGGGTGGGGGTTTCAATTGACTGGTGCATTAACCCCACTGCGGAGCCTGGTCCCAGGCTAGTATAATTCAATTGTATAATCACAAATACAACAGAGAATTAAAATACCAAATGTTCAAGCAAGCAACCGTGGACAATAATCCTGCTGGTATACGTTGGATCAAACTGGTGATCTGATCGGCGTAATAAAATCAACAGAGAGTATAAAAGCAAGGGCCGATACAACGTAGAATGGTTTTAAGTTTTGTGTACTATATTTCGGCTGGCCAAACCAGCCTTCTTCAGGTACAATGGGAATTTACATTGGAAGGGGTGTTTATGTAGTTATATACCGGAAACACGTAGAACTAAAATGATTGACAGTGTAAAATAAAATATTAGAAAAAAGGTCTAAAAAAAGATAAACTTATAAGAAAAAATTAACTAATATGTTTCTTCGCGGATGTTAAGACCTTCAGGATCAATTGTTCTGCCTTTTGAAATTAAAAAAGCTTCCCTGGCCTTACGGATTGAGTCTCTGTTAGAAAATATTTTCTCAATGGGGATTAATTGCATGTCATTAGCAGTGTGGTTAGGAGAGGAAAGGAAATGTTCCGCTGTAATTTACAATACATAGGCGAGACTAAACGACGTTTAAAAGACCGATTTAATGAACACCGCCGTACCATAGATAACCCTAACACCAAATCTAAACCTACCACAGTCGCGGAACATTTCCTCTCCTCTCCTAACCACACTGCTAATGACATGCAATTAATCCCCATTGAGAAAATATTTTCTAACAGAGACTCAATCCGTAAGGCCAGGGAAGCTTTTTTAATTTCAAAAGGCAGAACAATTGATCCTGAAGGTCTTAACATCCGCCAAGAAACATATTAGTTAATTTTTTCTTATAAGTTTATCTTTTTTTAGACCTTTTTTCTAATATTTTATTTTACACTGTCAATCATTTTAGTTCTACGTGTTTCCGGTATATAACTACATAAACACCCCTTCCAATGTAAATTCCCATTGTACCTGAAGAAGGCTGGTTTGGCCAGCCGAAATATAGTACACAAAACTTAAAACCATTCTACGTTGTATCGGCCCTTGCTTTTATACTCTCAATTAAAATACACACGTACCCGTAAAGAAATAACTGAAAAATTCCGCAGTTGATTTCATTATCTTTCGAAAAAAAATTCTTTTGTTCACTGAGCACTCTCATTTAAAATCAGAATACTAGAAGTGTTTCTTTCTCACATCCATGGGATCACCCGACTGGCCTGAGGCAGGCGAAAAACGAGGTGATGTGGTTGAAATCGGAGCAGGGGTCAAAGATCATCCGAAACTTGTCACCGTCATGTGAGCTGTGACTCCCACGCGTTCGGAAAATATGGCTAAACTGTCTTGTTCTTATTTCATTGGTATCATTTGTGAACGTTCTTGGAGTTACTAAGGATAAGAACGAACACAAAGATCTCTAAAGACGGAAGTAAAAACGAGATAGGTTTGGATCCTGGAGTGATAACACTGATTGACTGCTTCGCATCAGTTGCACAAATTGTGTGACCACGTTTACCTTTTTAAAATTAATCAGATGATGATAGTTGTGAGCCATGATTTAAGGCTTTGATTAAAATAATCGCAATTCATGCCAATTCCCTATCCATACCATTTCACCATCCATGCCATTCCTTATTTTTTGTTCGGGATCATTTGCGGTCCAACATGGTGCAATACGGGGATCATTTGCGGTCCGGGATCATTTGCGGTCCAATTTGGGGATCATTTGCGGTCCGGGATCATTTGCGGTCCTGGGATCATTTGCGGACCCGTACATTACCCCTTCGCCAAAACAAACAGTTGATAAATAAGTCTTTTACCCAAGCCCGTTGGCAGCACACCAAAAACATTCTTTCTTTTAAGGAGCAATTCGATAGCTTCCTTCTGCTCGGATTTTAAAACAAATCCTAATTTTATCGCGAGCAGTTCCAGATCAACGTCCTGACGAACAGCCAGTTTATTTTGACATGGCACTGATGAATGTCTCTGATGAGGTGTTATAAACATGACGACATTGAACTAACGTCATAATTCAGCCAATGGCGATTTCCCATTTACGGAGTAACGGGAAATTCGCAACGAATTTAATATATGCAAATTTGAAGCGTCTCTCCCCAGTCTCCCTATTGAAGCTGAAAAGCTACTGACGCGCAGCGTGAGTAGCCATGCGAGTCGAGTGCATAAAGATTCAGGGATCACCAGCCTCGTTTTAGAGACAAGCCGCATAGCATAAAATGGTTTGAAATGCAAAATGGGCTACCGGTTCTATGTTTTCTAGTCAAGGTTTTTGAGTTGGCCTCATTGTGAACGGCGAATGTCGTGAAGATTTTAGGCTGTTGACATTCTTCAGGTAGAATTATGCAGCACCCTGGAGAAAGTCGATCCTACAAGGGTAGGAAAACGCAGTCGAATCTCCCTTTGCGACCACCTCTCGTAAGCGACCACCTCCGGTATGCGACAACTTTTCAAAAATGCTGGTGCCAACATTACCCGAATCAAATCACTGTGAATGAAACCCTTCGCAAAGGTTTCGCTCTTTTGGCCTCACAGCAGACATAAATAAAACAGTTGGATCAATTAAGGTAGTATGGTACCCTAGACTGCCTTTTTCTCCAAAATCAAATTCATGCAGAAGAAACCACCATCATGCAATGCAACCCGTTGCCATGAAGGATGACAAACACAACGATGTTTGAGTCTCTTGCTGCCATGGAAACAGAACAAGTTTTTGTGAGAGTGAGCAAAACCGCTTTAAAAGGCAAGAAATTATTTTTGCTTTGATCTATGCCATGACCCTAAACTTATGGACTGACCATGCTAATTTGCAGAGAGAAAAATCTTCAAAGTTTCACTTTACCAAAAACTGGTGTTTTTTGCTTATACCTACCATCAATCTTTCGAATGTTATGAAAGAACCATTCAACAGCTTGGCTTTGTTCTGGTTCATTGCATAGAAGGTTTGTCTGCCTCAAATTTGAGCCCTAAAAAACTTGTAAAAGTAAAATCATGGAAAGTAAATAATTTGCCATCTTTTCCTGCAATATCAGTGCAAACGTGTTTGCTACACATGAAGCAAGGACAAAAATCAAACAGGCATGACAATGCATTTCTCCAGCAAAGTAATAGCATAGAATTGGAATAATGCAAGAATTAAATGAAGATCTTACCTCGCAAATGAGCAGTCGCGGGACAAATCTTTTATTCAACTGATCCTTTAATCAAATGAAGGTTGATCCGGACAAGCCCACGTGAAGTTATGGAAAAAAGACTTAATATCGAGGAATAAGTATTGTTTGTTCGGTGTAAGCCAAAACCCTCACATTACATGTGTGTATATATCTGAGGCCCAAGGAGCCCTGTTATCAAAAAAGTACCAAAGCATACCCCTTATTAAAGAGAAGGGAGCATAGGTTACACAAAGGAATGGCCGCTGTACGCATTGGGGAAGAAGTCCTCAACGAGTTTTACGGCCAAGCCGCCCCGGCGAGTGGTAACAACGGCCCGCCGGCAGAAGCCGAGCCTGATCTTGGAGAGCTCATTTTGGATCCTCCACCCGAGTTCCGGGATCCGCCCGACCTGCCGCGGGACGAGTTTCGCGTTTCAGCCACCGATTTTAATGATTGGCTTCGCGTTTGGAGGATGGACGTCGATCCTGTAAATCCTAATCGAACAGATTTTTTTAACTTTACTCAAAGAACAATGGAAACACAAGCCTTAAATGTTTTAAAAAGTGAAATGAATAAACTTGGGAGTGTTAAAGCAAGTTTCGGATTAGAGGTTTATTTCACACGCGAAAGGCGAAACGAGGGTGGGGCAAATGGAAGAAGAAAAACAGATTGAAAAGAAACTCTTTAACGAAAATTTGTTTTGTAAATACATTTGATTGTTCTTTAAAGTAGTATCTCTGTTTTTCTTCTTCCATTTGCCCCACCCTGCCCCACCCTGCCCCACCCTCGCGAAACTCGTCCCGCGGCAGGTCGGGCGGATCCCGGAACTCGGGTGGAGGATCCAAAATGAGCTCTCCAAGATCAGGCTCGGCTTCTGCCGGCGGGCCGTTATTACCACTCGCCGGGGCGGCTTGGCCGTAAAACTCGTTGAGGACTTCTTCCCCAATGCGTGCATCGGCCATTCCTTTGTGTAACCTATGCTCCCTTCTCTTTAATAAGGGATATGCTTTGGTACTTTTTTGATAACAGGGCTCCTTGGGCCTCAGATATATACACACATGCAATGCAAGGGTTCTGGCTTACAACAAACAATACTTATTCCCCGATTTTAAAGTCTTTTCTCCATAACTTCACGTGGGCTTGTCCACGTGGAGTTATGGAAAAAAGACTTAAATCGGGAAATAAGTATTGTTTGTGAAGGTGTGTGCCAGAACCCTCACCTTACAAAAATTCAAATGAAACTCGAGATATAAGCAAAACGTGGCTTACGGCTCTGGTATGTGCAATTTATCTGGCCGGCCTGAAAAAAAAAAATGCCGATATGATGCTGGTAGTGCAAAAATGTGCTCGTTTTCTTAGCCTAGTCCGGACACACCGCGTCTAATTTAACGTACTTAACTTGAGACTTGTGCAAAAAACTGTTTGCATAGTTTTTATCGGAAAAATACGAGGACTACAGGAGGTGATATGGCTTAAAAGTGTTGGCTTCATTCTACTTCAGTAGAGACTACCAAAGTAGCTAGTGTGATGACAAAAGCCGAGGTAGCTTGTCCGATGGACTCTGTTCTTACCGGAATTAAGTGATCTGACGAGCGTTTCTCAACACTCCTAAAACATTTCGGGCCTATGCCATGCTGATAAGTCCTAACAATGACGAAACAGCTGTCCATGGCTGCCACTGCCCGGGTGATATGGCTGTGCGCATGCGTGAGGTACTGGCCAGGGGTTGATCTCTGAGTGTGTCACTTTAAATGAAAATGGATGCCACTTTGAAAAAGTCTGACTGACGTTGTTCCCTGCTGACGTCCTTTCCTGTTGCTGTAGCAACTTATTGTGGCTAAGATTTTTCTTTAAAATTTTCTTCATTTCAATTATTGGTGATCCATAAGTAATTCATGAATGAAAAAGACACTGATACTGCACCTTTCAGACGCGCGGGAGTTTTTTCCGTGATTCTGAATTGTTTTTCATCTCACATACAGAAAGTATATTTTTGTAACTATCATTATAGAATTAGATTTTTCACGAAGGTTGTTGGTACTTGGTACCAGCACATATGCACCGCGCACCGCCAACGTTCAAGAAGCTAAATAGTGAAATTGTATACCCTGTTTAAGATTCAAGACCAGGGAACACCGTAGGCCAAAAGAAAGGAGTGCACCCCCCGGGGGGTGGTGGCTGTCATCCACGTACCCCTCGAGTCTCTCGCGTATTACCGTGTGCTACAGTAGTTGCCCAATCTCGTCAGTACCCAGAGTATTTGTTTTCCTTGACCAGTGGTCGGTAAACCAGCGACTCTGGAAAAATTTAATCCAGAAGCGCGAGAGTATCCGACTTCCGGTTGAACAGTGCGTTTTTAGCTCCATGTTGGACTACCTTTTTATTTCCGGTCATTTGCATTGTTTAAAAAACAACAATCAGAATCGTCAACCTAACGGATCTTTCCATTCTCGACGATATGCGCAAGACGGAAGAGCTCTGGTGTCGAGAGTCGTTGGTAGGGAGACTAGTAAGGACGGAAGACTAGAGGCACAAGATTGATAGTTGTCATAATAGCTTGCGTGGTGGGCGCTCGCTTGAAAGAGAAAGGGACGAGAGAAATCGGGTGCCTGCCCGAAGCGAGGGAAGAGAGCACCGAGCTTTCCTGTTCCCTTCCCTCGTGCTCCCCTCGCTTCGCGCAGCCACTTCCCCTCCGTAACTGGCGGTGTATTGGGAAGCGCGCGAGCAGGCTCGCGGCTTCGCAGCGGGGAGAATAGGGCGGAGCTCCCGAACTAAACTGCCAGCTACGCAGACTAAAGCCTCGTTTACACGAGCAATCATTTAATGTGACAACTTTCATGCGAACATTTTTACTTCCTCGTGTAAGACGAGAAAAATTGGCCAGTTTTTAGCTTTTGTGTTAGCTTTTATGTGACAAGTGAAAGTTCTCACATAATGTGGCAAATGTTGCGACCACATTGGAGGTCCCCAAACTCCTGCTGGACACTATGCACTTGATCAAAACTGGACGCCTCAACGACGACCTGTGCTGTGTCCAGTAGAGGAATTTATTGGCCAGATCTTTGTTTCGTTGCTAGAGGCCATCAGAGAAAAGGAGAGTCTCTGGAACACCAAAAGCGAGGCATACAAGAACCGAATAGCCTTAAACAAAAAGCACAGTACGAGGAAGTACTGCAGGTAATTACTGAATAATTTCGAGGTATTGATCTAGCCAGCCTGCAAGGGTATGCAGGGGCTCGTCTCTCGAAGCTCCGGGTAATTAGAGAGCCCGTTATGCTGTTTTGTTTTCCATTCCAGATGGGAGTTTCAAAAGTTTTGAAACTGAATTATACAGTTAAGTTAACATTGAGCCAAAGAAACAAAATGATCTTCATTAGAGGTCAGAACACACCCTACTTTTCTTGAGATTTTGATCGCAAAATATGGTTTCGCGCTCGTTAAGTTATCGGGACTTCCGAGAAACGGGCCCCAGCCTCGCCTTGTTTCTGTGTATCTCTTCTTTCCAAAGTCATTACCGGTGCAGTAACTTTGAAAAATTGACAAATATTAGTGCTGTGCTATCTACACGATCAAATATCTTTGTCACATAAAAATTGTCTCATAAAAATTGCTTTTCTAAACGAGGCTATTATAAGGCTATCGTTATCAGGGCCTAGTTGTCGATTTTCCGCCGCTCACTGCGAGTCCGGAGTATCCTTCGAGGCGAGCGTGGGCTCATTTCCCGGAATAGTATGGCAATGGAGCCTGAATTCGAAGTTCGAAAGACGATTACGGGCTAATCCACGATTAAACATTGACCGAGGTTTTTATCTCGTTCGCTGGTTGTGAATTTCAATTGTAAACAAAGTAAGTTCGAGCTCGAGGCCAAAATTCAGATCAAATCGTCATGTCGAAAATCCTTTGGAGAATTTTAAATATCCCTATTGAAACGCGATTAAACTGGAATCAAATCTCACTAAACAGCAAAATCGTACTTTAAACAACTGGGTTCAGCTGGGACAATTCTTTCAACCAACACAGTTTTACTGGGGTGTCTGGAAAACCCGAATTGCGAATAGCGAACAGCGAATAGCGAATAGTCGCGAACAGCGAATAGTACGAATAGTGCGAATTGTCACGATTAGTCGTCAATAGCCACCGCTTTAGTTCAGCACTGATCTGGTTCATTGAAATTGATCAAGTGGAGCAATAGGATACCGACCATCACTTTGCAGCAGGTAGTGTTGATGCAAGCAGTGTTTGATAAGATCTAGCCTGCGTCACAGACCAAAAACCAACCCCTGTTTATAGTATGTTTGCGAAGCAGCACCGAGACGGTTTGATCTGGATTCCAAGAATTATCGGAAGTGTGTTTCAAATTTCCTTGAACCCAACTGGCTGCTTTCGTGACTTACGAGTCAACAATGGAGGTAAGCAATGGCTTCATATCTTCCTAGGCAGACAGTTATACTGATTTGGCGTCTGCGTACGCGTAGCTGATGCAGCATCACCATTACTGGCCTGATCTGCTAGACAAATCGTCCCTCGGAAGCTTTAAAGTGATTCAGGGTTTCACATCCCATCACAGGGCCCCCACACAAACTGTGTGACCGTTGGGTCAGTTTTGAAATTAGTTGAAATGTATGGGAATATCGAAAAGGTTCATATTATCGTAATATACTACGTTAATATCCACATATAAGATCAAAATAAACATATTTTTACCGAAATGTTGTGTGTTGTCGTTCTTGTAGCTGAAAACGGCGAATTTTAGCGATTTGAATAGTTTTGTGTGCGACGTTTACCTGAGCGTCAGTGGGGAGAAGGGAGCTTTAGCAACGACGACGGCGATGGCAACGAAAACGTCACTTCAAAATAGAACTTCTCGTTTTTGTAACGCGTTCGCTATTATTCCAATTTGTTTAACTCGGAAAATACTGTCGAACTATTCAGGGACTAAATTGTTATGAACGCCGTTGAAGTAAGGAAAAAGAAAGAAAACTTTACAGACACACGCTCCCGTTCTCGAGAAAACCTAAAATTTGGTCATTTCACGTTGTTGTTTTGCAGAGGACGGGAAAGAAATGTACCAAAATGTAAAACGCACGTGCAGAGCCATTGTTTTTGCTCATTAAGCCTATTGTTTTGTGACGTTCTCGTTGCCGTTGCCGTCGTCGTTGCTAAAGCTCCCTAATTTTTAATGACGACGGCAACGGCAAGGAGAACGCCACAAAACAATAGGCTTAATGAGCGAAAACAATGGCTCTGCACGTGCGTTTTACATTTTGATACATTTCTTTCCCGTCCTCTGCAAAACAACAACGTGAAATGGCCAAATGATGTGATGCCATGATGTAGGCCATGACCTACACTATGGACCACTCTATGGCCTACCGGTGGTCAATTTTTTAAAACTTGATTCAGCATTGCTGGAAACGTGTTCCATCGATCTGTCGTACTTACGACTCTCTTCTGATCTCCTGCCGGCATTTCGCTAAAATTTACCAAGTAGACTCGTAGTAGATTGGAATCAGGAAACTCAGTCAATGCCGTATAAACACAACTTTTGCGCAACTATTGTAAGGAAGAGCAATTATTATAAAGGAGCTTCTGCAAAATTCTGCGCGCTATAAAGACCTATAAAAAGGTCCTCTGTCAGTGCTCATTCCGTGCAGATCAGCCAGCGAACTGGGTCCCAGTTCACTTGCGTGTACCATCTGAACCCTTGCTTGCGATGACTGAAGAATTCTTGGAAGCGAGGTATGTAAAATACGTATCAAAATTACATCCAAACCAGGGTGAAATAATCTTACTAGCATGTAATACATCTGCTCATAGCCTTTACGATATGAAACATAATTATTTTAATACTGAAGGGCTTCATGTTTTCCCGTCAACAATGTAAACCAGTTTTATATCATTAATTGTCAACAAGCGTTATGTACCTATCAATGTTAGTCCCGAGGGGGGGGGATACGGGATAGGGTGGGGACTTTGATCGGAAACGCAAATTTTGTGTCAAACCTCCCCACCCTTGTGGTAAAGTTGCGAGTTCAAAGTTCCCTACTGAGGGGATCGAGATCCAAGTAGTTGACCTTTGAAATGCTTAAAAAAATACAAATAATCCAGGTTTAAAAATCTCAGTTTTCCTTTTAACGACGGGAATGAAAGAACACGGAAAGAAACCGATGGTTTATAGTAACAACAGATTGGGCAAATTTCATTACCTTTCCTTCCTACATCTTGTTCGTGCTCAGTGACTTCTGAGTATTTTCATGATGGCAAGTCACTCATATCTAGGCTCTGCTCTGTCGGTTTTCAAGAAGGCAGCATGGCAGCGTGTATTTTACTATGGCAAAGTCCAAGCTAAGGAAACCGTCTTTGATGAATATTATCTCAGTTTTCAAGTTTGATCAAACTTCCCCACCCTGGGGCCAACATTCTCTTCAAAGTTGGTCAAAACTCCCCACCCAGGGCAGGAAATGTCGATCAAAGTCCTCACCTCATCCCGTATCCGCCCACCCCAATCGGGACTAACATTGATAGGTGCATTACGCTGGGTTACGTCTGGTGGTTAGATCACATAGAAGAAAAAAAAAAAAGGGAAAGTAAGTTCAGCTCCGAGGTTTTTTCTCTCCTCAATGAACATTTTGGAAAGTGCAACAGAAAAACATAATTTGGGACAGAATCAACAGAACAAATGCATGTGCATACCGTGGGTAAGGCGAGCAGTGATTGGTTGAAGTTTTCTCAAGTACTGAACGCCACTCGGTGATTGTCTTGGAATTTTGGAAAACAATTTAAAATAAAGGTACGAATTCAGTTCATCCTCCTTTAAAAAGGAAGTCTTGGTGGAAAGTTTTCCTCATGGATACTAATTTTATTTGCATAGACGTAGATCTAACTTTCATTGGTTTTGGTGTAATCACGTATTTCAGGAGCCCATTACTGCGTATTTTACATACCTCGTAGAAACTGAGACCCAGTTCGCTCGCTGATCTGCATGAAATAAGCAATAACAGAGGACCTTTTAAAAGCGCAGAAATTCGCGGAAGCCAGAGAAATAAGAGAGTAGTAGGTAAGACAGATCGATGGAGCACGTTGTTTACATAGGTTTCCAGCAACGCTGAACCGAGTTTTTGACCACCGGTAGGCCATAAGGTGGGCCATAGGGTGGACCATGGCCTACACTATGGCCCAGGCCATGGCCTTGGCCATGGCCTGGGCCATGGCCTAGGCTACGTCTTGTCCACACCCACTATACGCTCACTTAAACGTCGCACGCAAAACTCTTCAAATCGCTAAAATTCGCCGTTTTCAGCTACAAGAACGACAACACACAACATTTCAGGTAAAAAGATGTTTATTTTGATCGTATATGTGGATATTAACCCTAGTATTACGATAATATGAACCTTTTCGATATTCCCATACATTTCAACTAAATTCAAAATACCCAATAGTCACACAGTTTGTGTGGGCGCCCTGTGATCCCATTTGCCACTATTCGTGACTGTTCGCTACTATTCGTACTATTCGTACTATTCGCTATTCGATTCGCTGTTCGCTGTTCGCTATTCGCGTCTATTCGCTGTTCGCAACTATTCACTATTCGCTATTCGGGTTTTTCAGACACCTCCTGTTACTGACAGGGAAGTGTGAGGAGATGGTAACTCAGACTTGCGATGTCATGATCAAAACTATGTTCCACCCTTTAGCCGCGAATTGACGTAGTTAAATATGAAATTGAAACCTTCACGTCGAGCTGAAACCTATTGTACTTTTTTTCCGGTTGAAGCAAAACAGTGCTACATAGGAACTCTATGTAAAACAATAACCATAAAAGGTAATTCTTTTTTAGTTCCTTCAGACTTACTGACTCCGCCCCTTCCTCGACATAAACACGGAAGTTATACTTCTAAAAAAATGAATAAATTTGTAGCTGACAAAGTTATGCTTTCGATTTCATTGCCGATCATTGTTATTTTCTTGTTTCTCAGGGTCTATTTTAGGTCCTGAAATTTGATCGCGTGTAATTTTTTGTCATTCTGTGATGATAGCTGTAAGACGATCATATTACTGTTGAGACTTGGCAACCTTAATTGCATATTGTTTTCCCGGGATTGTATCACCGTTTCACAAAAAGATCACGTTACTGTGGAATCGTACAATATTGCACTTATTACGTTACATATAATAGGAGTAAGCTACTCTACTCTTTATATTAGTATCATTAAGGTTACTATTTTTGAGCGACTTCGTAAATGAATTTTCTGGGTTATTTTCATGTAATCAGATCCGAATTAAACCACCTAAATTTAACCTAAATAAAGTGGCGGCATTGTTTACAAAACCCAAACAAATCAGTGAAATGTTGCCTAAATCCCACAGGAGCAAGGAAATCCGCTTAACAAAGTACAACTTTGTTCTCCCTCAAGTTGAGATAGTCAGCTGTGCAAAACTGCACCTTTCGTCGCCTTCCGGTACAGCTGAGTGGGTCGGCCCTTATTAAAATCCAGCCAATCAAGTTGAAGCAGCCACTGAGCCATGTCTAATTTGTGAATTTAAATGCAGAGATCCTGAAATAGTCACTACTTGCTTCAGTCGAAACAGCGAATAATGACTTCTGTGAATTATCAAGGTTGGAGAAAAGTTGTAAATCTAAAGTTATTACTTTGATATTCGTACTAACTGTGTATTTATGTAGGTGGAAAGGCCTTCGGCCAGTTAAGAAAGAACCAAGAAGAGAACCTCGATGAAATCAACAAGGTACGAAACAGCAGATGCGTCCACTCATGACTCGTTCTCAAACTGTGTGTATGTTGATCTTTTTGTTTCCGGTTTCTTCATCATGATATTTTTAACTCCTTTTTCATCGCGGCGAGAGCCTGTAGTAAGGTTTTGAATCATATTTTTTCGCTCATCGCTTGAGGCGCTGGCTCTGAAGCCATTTCCGAAATTGAAACCGCCTGGCTCTCGTAATTTTAACCCGGGGTCATTAGAAAAGTTGCATTTTAATCATTTTCTAATCCATGAGCGTGTTGGAACGTAATTATTGCAACTTGCGCCTTTTCTTGCAGTCGTTTGTAAATAGTGGCGATTACGATGACGAGGACGATTATCCTGATCTCAACGAGAGACTGGAAGCTTACAAAAGTAAGTGGTACGCGCTCGGTCTTGTCCGTTCTAGTCATGTTTACTTTGATTTTTTACTTGCAAATTAATTCATGATGGATTAACGCAAAGCATCAGTTTTATCCGACTATAATCTTGCTTAATACTTCTTTTATGTTCGATTTTAAATATTTTTTGTTTGCCCTCCATCTTTCACAGAGCAGTTCATGGAATTCGATGAAGACAACTCGGGTGATATTGGTAAGTGGACACGGTTGATATGCGATGAAAGATAGTAACTGGTGTATTGATCTTATTAATTCCTGTAAAAATAACAAACATCAAGTGCAAATATAAGAGGCAAGGCCGCAATCTTCCATTTTTGGAAGTTTTCTCTTTTGTTGGCAAACAATACTTTTTATTGTCACCTTTGTTTGGGATTGATATTACTTATGTCTGCCAATTGCAAGATATGACGTCTCTTGTAAATTACAAAACCATTATAGTTACAGATAGTTTTTTATATTGTTTAGATTAGTCGGCACTTGAGTTTTCTATGTGCTTTGAACATAAAGAAAAGTATGTTTGCAGACGAAGAGGGAGAAACAAGAGCAAAAAACTTTGTCTTACCTATTTTTTGACACCGTATGCGTACCACGACCGTGGTACTTTTAAATCAGCTCGTAAAAAAAATCCTCTGGTCACATTTCCCGAAATTGGAAAGTTCGTTTCGTTCCGTTTTTGTACTCCAATTCCATTGCCTTCACAACCGTTTCGTCAGCTTTCAATTTCGACTACACCGGTTTAGTGAAAAGCCTGAAAAAATTTCAGGCTTGTACGGGAGTCGAACCCATGACCTCTGCGATACCGGTGCGGTGCAGTGCAGCTTTATTTTCACTGCCGTCTAAGTATTGTTCATAACTGCGACGATCAAAGACACTTACGTATTCATTCTATAATCCGCAGTTCAAATATAGTTTTTCATCCATAGTCATAGTTTATTAATCACTCAGGGTTTATTGGTATGTCATGCAACGGGAGCATTGCGTGACATCCCAAAAACGCCCTAGGCTGCGAAGGAGACTACAAAATGAACAGCTCCCAGTTGGCTTGTTAGCTCAGTTGATAGACACTACACCGGTATCGCAATCTAACAATTTACGGAATATAATCTTTAGCTTAGCTCCCAAACCCCAAACAATCCCATAATACCTCACGTGACACTCTCGATCCCATTTTTTTTTCCCAGTGCAGGAAATTTAATGGTGTGTTGCTTGCGATCCCCAGCTCTCGCCTCCTTTGCCTTCCCCAGGGTTCCCCAGGGTTTCCCAGGGTTCCCCAGGGTTCCCAGGGTTCCCCAGGGTTCCCCAGGGTTTCCCAGTTTCAAATTCAGACTTACGAAAGTTGACGCTTTAGAGCACAAGCCGAAGGAAGAAATCTGAGTCCCCGACACTGAGTAGGAATGGAACCCAAATATCAATAAATTAAACAAACAAACAAACAAGCGAACGAACTAACAAACAATATACAAACTTCCCTCCCATCTTGGGATTAGTCCCAGTCCATCCCATTCGGCTTAATTCACAGTTTACTGCCTATCATGTTTCTCTAATGAGTGTCATTTTGTTTTGCATCAGACATCATGGAACTCAAACGTATGATGGAGAAACTCGGACAAGCGAAGACTCACCTTGAACTGAAGAAAATGATCGCTGAAGTGGACACAACAAATTCAGGTTCGTTAATTCTGAAAGATAAGCCGTGTCCACGCTCCAAAACCCTCCTTAGGGGTGGGGGATTTAGAGAGAAATGGCACAAAAAAAGTCTGAATGAACAAACGTTTTTAAAAGTTTAAAAGGTCGATTCGCGATACTCACAGGGAGGTTACTATAGGATAGAAACTACGACAGGGTGAAGGCGGGAGGATGTAAGTGTTCAGTTCTAGCCGAAGAGTATCTTTCTTCTTGAAAGAGGCACCTACTCTAATTAGGCCGGTTACAGACGAGCAAGTTTTCCTTGACAAGTGTCATTGACAATTTTTATTTGCTCATATTTATGAACGACAAATTTTCTTTGACAAGTTTTGCCTTCACAAGTTTTATTTGCTGGTGTGAACGAACGAACAAGTTTTCTTTGGCAAGTATTCACTGTAGCCAGCAATTCAATTACACAGCGGACAACATTTTATTTGACAAGTTTTCCTTGTCGACCCGTACAGACGAACAAGTTCTGCAATGTGTCAAGTTTTTCCTTGACAAGTGCATTTGTTCAAAAACTAGCATGCTAGTTTTTGAACAAGTGCAATTGTCAAGGAAAAACTTGACAATTTTTTCTTTACACACCAGCAAATAAAGTTTGTCAAGTCAAAACTTGTCAAGGAAAACTTGCTCGTCTGTAACCGGCTTTAGAAGGCATCTCCCTTCGTTTCCCCCACCCCACCTACCCCACAAGGGCCACGTTGTGAGAATCTCTAAGTGCCTAAGTGCGTTTCTGGACGGGCTCTGACCACTCAAACCAACTTTACCTGATGTAACAACATTTGACATAGTGATTCCGTGCTTAACTTATCTTTCAGGAACCATTTCATACACCGAATTTCTCACCATGATGCTTGGCAAGAAGTCATCCGTCTTGAAACTGTAAGAAAGTAGTACATTTTGCAAAAATATTCTGTTTAACAGAATTTGTTAAATGGGCTTTCTATTGAAACCTTGATCAGTTGTTCCCTCGTTGAATAGTTTACGACATGATCTGAAAATGCAAAGCTGCGGGCGTGAAACGTGGTTTACTCGCGAGAGGTGGATCCGCGGGAAACGAGTATGCTTGCTGTGGCCACAACTGTTTAACATGCAACTACATAACTAATGACTTACAACCTAGATTTATCAAACATCACATTGACTGTGATTCCCAAAATGTCATATACATGGTACAATGCAATCACTGTCACAAACAATACATAGGCGAAACTAAACGACGACTAAAGGACCGTTTCAACGAACATCGTAGAACAGTCGACAAACAAACCAACAGCTCTAAACCCACTGCAGTATCAGAACATTTTCTTTCTAACGGTCACAGCGCTTCTGACATGCAACTAATTCCACTAGAACAGTCCAAATCTAATCGTGACGGTGTACGAAAAGCCAGAGAAGCATATCTAATTGATAGAGGTCAAACTCTTGAACCGTTAGGAATCAACAGACAAGAAGAAATATAATTTCTTTCTTTTTGTTTTCATGTTACATTTTTTTCAAATTTTCAAACTGTAACGTTTTTTATTTTACGTTCTATTGTTACCTTTATTATAATATCATGTTACATCATCAACTTCTTTTAAATTGTAACGTCGTTTCAACTTAGGGTCATAATATGTAACACCCTGATGAAGGAAGGCTGTGCCTCCCGAAATATTAGTTTAAATATATATATTCCTCGCCGTGTAACCAGCCTTGCTTGTTTTTTACCGTTTTCTAGTTTACAATTTTATAGCTGGTTAGATCTATTACAGGATCCGGCTCTTCTATTTTGCAACGGTGGTCCTTGCTAAAGTATTCCAGTTTTTGGGAAACTGTAGCCTCCTTCGCAGACGCTCTTTTACAAAGATTGCGTGACGAGCCCAAAGTGCGTCTGCGAAGGAGGCTATGGTAACTGCGGATCTGAAACAAAAATCAAACAAACAAACAAACAAGCGAAAGTGAAATCAAAGGAGTATGAGCGATGGCCCGTTATTTATTTTATTTATATTTTGTTAGTTTACTATTGGTATTCACAACGCGTAAGAGAATTTATAGTTTTATTACATAGCTTTCAGTTTTATGTATATTCTGTATTTTATTGTTTGAAACTTTTTGCAGGATCTTGATGTTCGAGGAAAAGAAGAAGGGAAAAGAAAAACCCAAAGGCGTGGCACCTAAGAGGGATTTAGCTAGTTTGCCTTAAATCTGAGCGAACGCCCAAAATTTTAATTTCATTGTGAAGTATCAGAATGAAAAGAGTTGCCTGCCAGCTTCAAAGTAGTGACCTCTAATGTAATTTAATTTTTTTATAATATTGTAACGGGCAGAAAACGGAAAACGATTCTTTTTTATGCAAAACAATGAAATATTAGAAAGTTCCTTTCTACTTATCTACAGTAGTTTTAAGACGAATGTTTTTTTCCTTTTGTTTGTAGTAAGATTTCAGTGAAAATCTAAAACGGGAAAAAAATAAAGAGCAAATAAAAAAATTAATTCAACGAGTGATGACGGCACGTATTTCCTTTTGAAGGCGAGTTGGTTGTACGCGTTGTTTTATTGAAATAAAATCTATTTTTCTCACTACTTCGTCATGTTACCGATCTATGTTAAGCGGTACACTTATACACGAGATCTATTTCTGGTCTGAGTGATTTTTTGTTGACAGTCTAACTAAATGAGTTCACCTTGTTATCAATTACAAAGTACGGGGTGCCCGCCATCTTTCCGACAAAGAAACCACCGGGTTTTCACCTAAATTAATTCCGACTTTTTAGGATGATTGAAGTTTTCTGGACTGATATGCACAAGTCCCTGAAATATTGTAGAGGAATTTGATACCTAACTAGGAAAGCTGAAAGTTCGGTTGTATCTAAAAATGAAAAACGGTCGCTGGTTCGTTTGTTGAAAAAGGTATGCAACAAAGCAACTTTTCAAAGTATCAAACTGCAGACACATCAAATGCCGTACCACAAGCGTTAAGGTCCAGTACTGTAGGTAATATAGTCAGGGGCGTGTATTATCAGTTATTATTATTATTATTATTATTTGTGAAAACTTAACTTGTGAAAGCTGTAATGGCTAGTCTGACAACTGTTGTTTACAAGTTATTCACAAGTTTTCACAATTATTACAATGCTCTCGTGAATATTTAGCGGTCGGGAATCCTTATGCGACATAAGGCGAGATTGCTTCTGCTGAACTGATTGCGAACGGGACTTTGAGCGAGATGCTCAACGAGTTTGCCA
>JAEMWC010000192.1:650000-655000 GCA_016490735.1 Pachyseris speciosa
GACAGTTCTTGTTATAAGTTTCTTCAAATTGTGAGGATGTATTGAAAAAAAGTTTTCCCAATGTCCCACTGTTGCAACACATTTGGGTTTAGACCCAAACTATGTGACAGTGCCCCTTTAATGAAAAAGTGAAGCCTGACGCCAATACTTAATGTGTACTGTGTCTGCCGTTACACACAACACTTCTGAGGGTCCCCTCAATGACATTTTGATTTCCATTGTACTAGTGCTTTATGTAGACAAGGCTAATTCCGGGTGACCTACAACTGTTCAACTACAGCCAATCCTCTAGGTGACTTGAGGTAAGTTGAGGCGACTAAAGCAAAATGTTCCGTTAAGGTGATAAATTTTTTATTGACTTAAGGTGACTTTATGTCCAAGAGTAGGCCTTCATGTACATGTACTTTAGGGATGTCAGGGTTTCATATTCATTCTTTTGTGTTTGTTTGTTTGTTTGCTATTTTTCATGGTATGGATTCCAAGACAAGCTAGATCCAAGTTGCCTACCTTTCCTATTGTATTAGGTGAAAGAGCATCTAGCTTCTAACTTCGACAATCAGTGTAAATCGGGTCTTAAGTGTTTATTTTGAAGTAAAAATTAGCTGTTTCTAGCGGCATTTATTTCTTAACACACAGTACCACATTTTACTTGTGTTATTCCTTAATCCAGCGTACATTATAATCATCACTCCTCCAACCGAAGGGTTTTCAGCTTAAACCCACCCTCCTCTATTTTCCTTTTAAAATAAAATATTTTGTCTTTCAAGGAGCCCCCTCCCCTTCCATGCAGAATTTCCAGAGACCTTCCCAAAGTTGGTGTGAATACTTTCTGAAACTGCACGTCATTTACATAAATTATAAAGAATCTCTTTTGTGATATATATTTTTTTTATTATAATTCTAATTTTTTCTATGGTGTCAAAACAAAGCTATTTTTACCTGCAAATACCGGTAGGTTCTTTTAAATATTTCACTTTGAACTACCAGATTTTTTATGTGCTCTTTCTTTGTTAATGCTGGGGTTCAAATTTGTTTTTGGTTCAGTTTTAATTTCCTTTTCTCATAATCATAATCTAACAAAAACATAAATATAGTCAGCTCTCCAAAATTAATAAAAATAAGTGGAACCATGATTCAATAGAACAACCTTGTCTCTTTCACTGTCTGGTTGCACATGTATGCTACCAGACCACATCAAGGTCTCTCTCTACTTCACTCCATGGGTGTGGATCAGTAGAGTCTCTGGGAATGGGGTTGCCAATAGAGATGACTCTGTATAGAGAGGTTAAGAATGTCATGTCTGCATTAAGATGGGATCTCAACAGAATGTCCACTTCTGTGAGGGGGGCATCCATCCATAAAGAGTGGGCTTTAATGAGGAATTATTATGTTCTTTTCAACACTAGTGAAGGGTAAAAAGAAGTGAAATGCACTTACAGCTAGAAAGACAAAGTAAAATAGACCTGAATGTGAGCAGATATGAAATAAATTCTAGTTCTTAGAAACACAAATAAAAATTATTCTGTCTTTTTTCATCTGCCTTGTTTGTTAGAACTGCTCTTGTCAGATTTACTCTTGACCACAATTGGAACTGAAATGATAGCAAAGGGAACAACGTTATTATGGTAATTACATGTAAAAAGTACAGTAATATTGGTCAGAATTAACACATGTGCATATAAGAGAAAAATAATCATAATTATTACACGTTTGCAAAGTATGTACGAAATACATTGACACAACTGTTTTTCTGTTGTTGTTGTTGTTGTTGTTGTTGTTGTTTTTTTTTTTGGCATCTCCATAAAAAGAAACTAGCAGGTCAGAAATTCTAGGTCAGTCTTGTGGTTTTACAGTCATTTCCAAGATCTCAACAGCCAGCTCTGTTCAATACAGTTACTGGGGGTGAAATCAAGTCACTAGATCTCCACTGATTGTTCAAGGTACAGTGTGGATGTAATACAGTTCAAGCACCAAAGTGACCACAAGACTAACTGTACACAGACAATACTGGCTCCAGTGTCATTACTATGAAGCACAAATGAGTGCTATTACTCCCCTGAAAATCGATATTACGTACATAGGATTATTTAAAATGCATGGCCACGCAGGCTAAACCCTGGCCTTATGGTTTGCTATGAATAGCATTCACTGTACATGTATGTATAGTCAAATACATGTTTAGCCTTTTGCAGGGAGATGTGGAGTAATTATTACATTCCGTGACTGAGGGAAAACAACAACAAACAAAACAAAGAGCAGAGACCTGGTTGAACTCACCTATAATTATTATAAGTATAACAATGAAAATAAAGGCAAAGATCAGCTTGAGCTAAAAATGAAAAACCAAATAAACACTGTCAAAATGCCATTAGAGATAGCAGTAGCAACTTAATTAGTATGTGTTGCAAGTAAAAATTACATTCAATCGTGAAAATAAGATGAAAATTAGCAGGTTGCATTGGTGTAATTCTAAATTTTTCCTTCATTTCAGATTATAGTGATGGCCTTCCTTTTTTAAAATAATCAAAATGAACACACTGCACAGTAAATAAAATGCATGTATAGAGTGCTGAAGTGTGACGTCACAAATATTAGAAGTTTTTAAATTATGGGATTTGTTGAGATTTTCAGAAAGAGCAAGATGAAAGATGCTAACTTGCCAAAAATCAGCACTTAAAGGCAAATTGACTCTGAGATACATGTATTAGCACTGTTATGCTCTGCTGACTCCATATAAATCCTTCTAAATTTGACTCGGTTCATAACAATAGGAACTGAGTAAAATTTAGAAGGATTTGTATGGAGACAGCAGAGCATAACGGTGCTAATATCTCGCTCTCAAACTGTAAGAAAATGCTGATTTTTGGCTAGTACACTGTACAGGCCATCTGATAGGGTGCGATAAAAAATCAGAAATTGTGCGATATTTTTAGGGTAAATTGTGCGATAACAAAGGACTATTACGCGATAAATTATGCGATTTTTTCCTTAACTATTTCAAGCTTGTTTTACTAGGATTCTGAGAAAGAAAACCACTTTTAAGCTGCTCTAACGTTGATTTTTACATCAAAGAACAAAAAATAAGCAATTTTGAGTGAATTGGGAGAAAAATTTAATGATGATTTTCTTAGATGATCGATTACTACTTTACACAACGAACAAAACATCAGTCCATCATCCACGTGGAACGTACCGGTGGCGTATTTTTCTGCTCTGTCTTTGGCAGTCAAATTTGAGGGAAGGTGAGATTTGGTTTTCCCAGTAGTTGAACACGAAGGAACAGCGGGCGTTTTCACTATAAACTTGTCTATTAGTACTTTGGCGATGTAACATTTTGTTGTCAAACAACGTGCTTAGAACGAAGAAGGAATTTACGTCATGGATTTATATCAGCAATTCTGATAGGCTAACTCAGAGAAAAGAATTGTTTGCGTTGCGCCAATAGACAATTCTTTAAGAATGAAAAAACTGGTACCAGGCCCGGACCTGCAAAAAACGAAAATAACGCCTTGAACTACGATTTTCCGCGAAATCGATGGTTTTGGAACGTTTCTTGGGCTTTTTCGAAGGTAAATCGTCTTGAAACTAAGTGCAGACGTGGAATTTTTTCAGGGAAAGCATTTATTTATGGTTTATTTTTTAACAATTGTGCGAGTTTTTGTGAATTAAGCGATTTTTTATAAATTGTGCGATCGGATGCGATTTGAGGTCAATTGTGCGAAATCGCACCATCGCGTAATATCAGATGGCCTGACTGTAGGTCTTTTTTATCATGCTCTTTCTGAATATCTGAACAAATCCCATAATTTCACAAATTTAGTTTTTATGACATCATCACTTTAGTACTCTGTTGTTATCATTAAGTGCATGATTGGCCAGTGACGTTAAACCATTCACCTTGTCTCTTTTGCCTCCACATGTAGGGGATGAAAACCCAAGGGGGTATTTCCTTATATGGGCTAGGTAGGTACTGTATGTGCGGCCCTACAGGATATGGTTTTTAAGCCGTTTTGGTCTGAAATAGGGTATTGGTTTTAACCATTTTGGTCTGAAATACATGTAGGGTATGGTTTGTGCACTGTATTCCTGAATTGAGTATGTTTTTTTTTAGAAGAAGCTCCTTCTTCATCATCAGGCAATAAGACCATCAACAAAAGAGTCACAAAAGCCTTTCTCAAATTATGTTTACGCCAACCGTGTACGTGATTTATAGGTCTAAAATACATTGTAAGGTATCAAATTTTTGGTTAGGTCTGAAATTGGGTAGGGAAAATCGCAGATGTTGGTCTGAAATAGGGTAACAGTTTCAGGAGGCGGGCTGCACACCCCAACCCAATTTTTCTGGAAGTAACTCCCTCCCCCCCTAACCCCCCCCCCCCACACACTTATTGAAAAGAGTAGCCAGGAACATAGTTCCCAGTGCTACATGTATACAGTGCATGGTACAGGTGTATGTCCAACTCTCCACCAATAAGTCATGTGGAGACTGGGTGATGGATGAATTACTTCTCCCTGCAAAAGCCTTAGTCCAACAGTCCCAAGGTTGCTGGTACTTCATGTAAGCTTCTATTAAGAGTGGCAAGGACCTACAGTGTAGGATCAATGGATGGATGGAGTTCAAGTACTGAAGTACTCTTTCCCTCTCTGACTAATTAACTCACCCTGAAATTCTGCCACCATAGTTTCCTCTGCAGTCTTCTTGAACCTGATCTGAAGTGTGATGCACTCATCTCAAGGTCCTCTAATATCACAGAGAAAAACAAAATAACAAAATTAGATGTCATTGCTACAATGATACAGTGTATATGATTATTCAAAATTTTTGATACACACTTGCACCCATGTCAATGTGAGATGCAATGCAGTTTGCATCGTAAAATCTATGCTACTGTACAGCTGTAAACAAGGTACTTTGTGTAACTTGTCTCACAATTTTGTGTAGTCATTGCCAGAAAAAAATGTACAATTGGCTTGTAAAAAATGAAGTACAGTAACACCCT
>JAEMWC010000192.1:660000-745000 GCA_016490735.1 Pachyseris speciosa
GAGCATTTAAGTTGCGTTACTGATGACGTTTTAAGGTATTCGTGGCAAAATTGTCTGTAGCCATTTATGCCCTCGCAGAAGGAGGGTACTTTCTCTGTCTTCATCCCTGTATCGCGGGCTCGTTTTTCCGCAGATTTTATGGTGTTATCCAGGTTAGAGCCGGTAAGCCGTTGCAAACCAATACAAAGTTACACCTTATATAATTCTCTGGTTTGCTGTGTGGTTTGCTCTGGTTTGCTGTGTATCTGAAAATGCTCATGGTTAAAGATGATCAGAGGAACGCGGATAACGTGTGTCTTCGACGAAAGAAAGCTAAAGCTTTGAACAATCACCTCTTCAAGACGACTGAAGTGAGCGAACCTGAGCCAACAGATAGTAACGAAGTCTCTGCGAGAGATCAGGACAAAGGCCACTGTTTCATTGATGATTTATGTAATTTAGACATCACTTTGTCCAGGAAACTAAGCGTCTGTGCAGATAAAGATTCTGGCCCTTGGAGAAGTGTTATGATAATTCTAGAGATTACAGGACATGGGGTTCCTTGGATAGCAGGAACAGTCATTTCTATTCTTGTTCTCTCGGATTTCAAACAAGAATTTGCGTGCAATTTATTTCTTGCCCTGATGTTTGATCTAGCCGTAGTAGGTGGCTTAAAAGTCGCTGTGCGGCGAAAGCGACCGATATACAACGAGAAAGACATGTTTGCTACAGTGTCAGTAGACAACTACTCATTCCCCTCTGGGCATTCCACCAGAGTTGCTATGGTTGCAGCTTTATTTACTGTGTTCTTCACTAGTGTGGTATGGAAACTTCTGATTGGATGTTGGGCCTTGTTTGTGTCAGTATCACGTGTGATACTTGGCAGACATCATGTTAGTGATGTGTTTTGTGGTGTCATGATTGGTTTATTACAGTGCTGGATTGTTTGTACCTTGTGGGTATCAAATAAGACTTTTCAGGAATTGTTATTGTTTCTGCCATCGTATGGTGCACTAAGACACATGGTGGGACTGGAATGGGATTAACTTCAAAACTAAATGATAATAAGTACATTGTATTACAGATATGTTTGAAGTGATATTTATTACAGAACAAATCACCTGGGATATAATAATGCTAATATTAAATTTTAGTATATACCACACAAGTGAACAGTGCTTTTCGCACACTCTGATTGCTTAACTCGGAGGTGATTAGCAAGTACTATTCACCTCCGAGCAGCCGGCGCGCGAGATTTTACAATTTCCGACCGCTTGTCGATATATTGTCACACATAGAGTAATGTTTTGTCCGCTAATTCAGCTTGTGTGGTACATACTAAAACAATTATTCACCTCAGTGTCGGTGAAAGTGGTGGATATTAACCTCGCCGCTTTGCGGCTCGGTAAATATCCAGCACTATTCACATCCACTTTGGTGAATAATTGTTAAATATTTCATGAAGCTCTAAGCTATAATATTCATTATTTACAGAAGATTGTTTATGATTACATAGAGTGGTTTTCAGATGAGTGTCAAAAGTATTTCTCATTTGCTTTGGATCTGACGTCACTCTGGTGTTGGTTGGCAGAACTCCCACCACCTACTCAATGCAATCATGAATTGCTCATGCTCATTTTCCTGTGCTTGGCATCAGTTAAATTTAATTGCTTGGAATTCTGATTGGCTCATTGTGCTGTTTGCATCTGTTTGGATTGGTTAGAGTAATTGCTTTGGTTTTACAATGTAGGACACTGTTGAGAATAATTTCTATGAAAACAAATAACTGTCTCATGTGTCATGTAAAAGCATTTGGCTTGCATTTTCAGGTACCTCCAATCTTGAATGAATCAATGCTATCTGAATTATAGCTTACAGCCAACATAGTAGTGAATGCAGTTTCCACCAGTGATAATGTATCAGTCAATTGCAAAAGCGCCCATCCCCCCGGGTTTACCCCGGGTATTCGATCCGAAATTTGTCCCGCACAGTGGGGCATTTGACTTTTGGCTAAACATTGGTCAGCAGTCAGGGTTTCGCGGGTCTTTTGCATGCAAAGATTCATTCATTCACCATGGGAGCTACTTCGCACCCTTCACTTCAAGATTGATTGATTTACTAAATATACAGTTGATATGCCTTTATTCAAAGTTTGGAGTGCCGACCAAAGAGATTGGAAAAGAGTTTTAGTGCACAATTTTTCTGTTGGTTTGAAAAAGGTAGCGATTTTAGAATAAAATATTCATTATGAGCGGGAAGTGTGCCAAAATGCTTCATGCCACGAGTGATTTGCTATAGATTTACACTTGATTTTCCCTTTTTGAGGCCCTGACAGTGGGGCAGTTGATCGTCTAAACTGGAAACACAGCAGGGCATTTGATCAAAATGTTTCAAAAAAGTCAAATGCCCGGGTGTTTGCCCGGGGGAAGGGGGGATGGGCACTTTTGGAATTGACTGATACATAAGACAAATAAAGTTGGTACATGTACTTAATTCAGCCTGCATTCAAAGCTGTTTTCCACACATTTGATGAATAGATACTGCCAGTCTTAACTAGTTCATGCTATAAAAGTGGTAACAAACAGATGGCCACATGCTCCAGTGAACAAGCTATAGCAAAATTCTTGGCATAATAGGTTAGCATAGCATGAGTGCACGTCTAACCTGTTAGACACCTCTAATTTTAACTTTCTAGGACAATAACTCAATGAGCTTGATTACCTCTACAACATACTCTTTTGAACAGTCATCAGTGTGTTGAGATCCAAAACTTTGGAAGAGTTAACGAACAAGATTGTGAAGGTGTTCAGAGCCACCTTAAATGTTCTGTTTCCATTTTTAGTGAGTCACATTCTCAGCACTCATTACTGAAACCTTGCATGTAAAATAACAGAATCCAATTTTGTCTGAAGCTTGGAAACTATAGTTAGTAAGTAAGTAACAGTTTAATAGCAACGTTTCCACAAAGTGGCCCTTGCTCTTTAATATTCCTTCACAAAATAATAATTATTAATAAAGGTTGATTGGGTGAACTAGTCATGAAGTCTTGCTCTTTCTATTGATTTCAAGGGCAACCCTCCTGAAAAATTTTCTTGTAACCCCATCAACAACTTTGGGGTTACACTTTACCCATCTTCCTTTAAATTTGGCCATAATAGGCAAATTATTTATTTTTAAAGTTATCTACAATTCAAATAATTATAGTTATGTATAAAACAAAGTTGCACAAAACTAATTTGCAGAGCTTAGAATTGTTTGCACAGTGGAGCTCACATAGCCTGACAATCACACTGAAAATAAAGCATTCTAATTAATTTAAGAAAATTAATTTGCAGTTTACTCTTGAGCTTTCTAAATCAAAGTTCACTCTAACGGAGACCTTTGTCACTAAATTGTAATCATCAAGATTTGGGGTCGGTTTAGCAAGGAGTAAGAAAAATCAACAGCTTAGGTCAGCAGGGTTGTCGGTGCATAATTATGTTTCTTTGCTTTTTTATTGTTGCCATTTTGCCAATCAAAGGCTGTGGTTATTTCAAATAGATGTATAAAGAACATGCATAGAGCTACGATCAACCAAATGTCTTGGGAATTCTACATTCAATGGGGAATCTTATATCAAATCCATTTGGAGACTAGGTCAATTAGAGCTACACTCCCTATGTGAACTTAACTCACGAATGTTGGTGAAACTCCTTCCTCATCAGATTAGACAACTCCCCCAAATAACGTTCACTAGTAAGGAATAAGGCAGAGAATGCATTCAAAGAGGGATTATAAACCAACTTCAGTTTATTAAATTTCCTTAGTACATAACTAAAATTCCAAGTGTCTCAACGGCTAAATGCTAAAATTCAGAAAATCCGATCCAGTTTATCGTTTTACAAAACCTAACAAACTTTGAAACATAGCTAAGCTAAGATGCGATTAAAAGTAACTAAAATTTACAATACATACTTTTTAGATCTTAAATTGCAACTAGCGAGGAAGCACCAAAGAAATTTTTAATTGACAATTTAAGCTGATAGCATTCAATGTAAAAACTAAAACTGTCACTAAGTATAGAGTTCCTTTAAAAAATAAAACTTCGAAATCTTATTGAAACTTTAATACCCTTAAAGCCTGACATACATGGCAATGTTTGCACACGCCTTTCGTAATCTACCCGTAGATCTCTTATTTTATTTATTTATTTGCCAAACCACAAATAGCATTATAAGGAAAACAAAAAAGATAGAATGGATAGAAGTTACAATGGCGAGGAGGCCTAAAGGAGACTATGATGCTTATCATAACTAAGTGAAGCACGATCGTCCGGGTGAGTGTAGTCCTGAGAAGGACTGTTTGTGGTGACATTGACTGACGTTTCGACAACCTGAAGGGAAGTCATCATCAGAGTCAAGTGATTGGAGTAACGTCAGGAGATGGTATAAGTACTCTGGTCGTTGATGTGATTGGTCAACGAAGTCGTGATGTTATTGGTTGTCTGTCAGTTAAGCCGTGATGTTATTGGCTGTGAAGACTAAACCGTGATTGGTGCGTTTCGATCCGTCTTTTGTTAGTCAAATGTTCGTAGGTGTATTGTTAGTCAAATTAGTCGGTGTGTCTGTTGTTTGTCTGTTGTTGATATCGTCAATAAGTCGTTTATAAGGTGCGGGAAGCTGTTGACAACGGTTCAGTGGTTCAGTTCAAACTAACTCGACTACAACGACTACTCTCGGTTCAGTTCAAACTAAGCAATGAAAACGTAAAGCTTGTGGGATGTGGCTGGAGTAACAAGGATACTTCACAAATTAATGTGATCAAGTAAGCTGAAGCCACTCTAAAGGCACTAAGGCCACAAGGTAGCGGGCATTACCCCTTAAATCTACCAAAGCAAAGATTGAGCCCAAGCATTAGCAGCCATGGACAGCTGTTTCGGCCTTGTTAGGCCTCATCAGCATGGCATAGCTAATGCTCAGGCATAGTGGCCTTAGTGCCTTTAGAGTGGCTTCAGCTTACTTGATCACATTAATTTGTGAAGTATCCTTGTCACTCCAGCCACATCCCACAAGCTTTACGTTTTCATTGCTTGTTTTATTGATATGTGGGTACTTGAGCCTGAGCATTAGCTATGCCATGCTGATGAGGCCTAACAAAGTAAAGAAGTAGTCTTTATTTCACTGATAAAATACATATCAAGTGTTACATGGATTATATATAACTATTAAATACTTAAAAATGCGCCAAATATGCATTAATTACCAATAGCTAAATTGTAATTAAAACTAAGTCTGTTGATAAAAGAATTCTTAAAACGCTCAGTATTACAAATTGGAAATGTAGGCTTGACTTGTCTAAGCTTAAGGGTAGCAGGGTTAATCCTAGGAAGGGAGTGATGTAAAGGATGACGTTCCCACTCGCTTTATTTCTTAAAAATACCTTTATCGGACTTTTCTAAGCAATTAATAATGGAAACAGGAGTGGACGTGTATCTTCGTTTATGACAACGATCAAGGAAACATTGTATGGTATTAAGTTCTGGTGGAGATGAACCATATACAGATATTCCATACATAAGCTTAGGCAAAACTAGAGTGCTGAATAATTTATCCAACTCCGCCTGACAATACCCTTCCTTCCTTATAGTTCTTAGAATATATAGACATTTATAAGCTGCGGCCAGCTTATTCTTGACATGAACAGAGAACCTACAATTTTCCTGAAATGCAACCCCTAAAATACATAGTTCTGGATGTTGCGGGATATTCTTTACTGTCTCTAGTACATTATTGTAGCCTTTCTTTCGGAAAACCATTTCTTTACATTTTGAGAAATTACATTTCATGCAATTATTGATTGACCATTCTGTAAAGTTGTTCACTACATGAATTGCAGTATTACTTTCACCATCCTTCCAAACAGGAATAATTAGAGTGGAATCATCTGCATACTTGAACAACGAAGAGTTAGACTCTGGATCTGTTTGCAGATCATTTATGAATATATTAAATAAATAGGGGCCACTAACACTTCCTTGCGTGGTGCCTTTGTTCATGCTGATCCAATCACAAGCAATGCTATTGCAGACAACCCGTTGTCTCCTATCAGTGAGAACAAGGCCGAAGCAGTGAGAACAAGGCCGAAACAGCTGTCCATGGCTGCTAATGCTTGGGCTCAATCTTTGCTTTGGTAGATTTAAGGGGTAATGCCCGCTACCTTGTGGCCTTAGTGCCTTTAGAGTGGCTTCAGCTTACTTGATCACATTAATTTGTGAAGTATCCTTGTCACTCCAGCCACATCCCACAAGCTTTACGTTTTCATTGCTTGTTTTATTGATATGTGGGTACTTGAGCCTGAGCATTAGCTATGCCATGCTGATGAGGCCTAACAAGGCCGAAACAGCTGTCCATGGCTGCTAATGCTTGGGCTCAATCTTTGCTTTGGTAGATTTAAGGGGTAATGCCCGCTACCTTGTGGCCTTAGTGCCTTTAGAGTGGCTTCAGCTTACTTGATCACATTAATTTGTGAAGTATCCTTGTCAGTTCAAACTAACTCGACTACAACGTACTAAAGACAAAAAAACGACAGAAAACAGACTCCAACTGGGTCAGGAATATCTCTTCCCGTCCCTTAGACAAGACTGAAACTCAGGTACTCTCTTACGGACTTAAACACTCAGTGACGCCTAAACGTATACCGACCGAGGACATTGTATCTAGTGTTGAGGCGGCTCTTTCTCGTCAAAGAGAACTATCAGAACCGACCAAGGATAACATCAGAAGTAGAATAGCTTCTACTATACAATCAGCCTCTCTCACAGACAAAAACCTGACTAGAGACGAACGACAAGCACTTAAACGACTGAAAAACGACAATGACATTGTTATACTTCCCGCTGACAAAGGACGTGTTACTGTTGTTATGGACAAGAAAGACTATCACGACAAAATGGACGCACTTGTCAACGAGAAACAGACTTACGAACTACTTAAACGAGACCCGACGCCAGCACTTCAACGAAAACTCAACGGCAAACTACTTTCACTTAAGAAAGCTGACGTTATTGACATTCGACGCTACAACAGACTGAGGTGCCACGTGCCACAACCACCGAAACTTTACGGACTGCCCAAACTACACTGACGACAAACCTAACATACCTATGCGACCCATAGTCTCGTTCTGTGGTTAGCCGACTTACCAACTGTCTAAATACCTGACTACTATACTGAAACCACTGACTGACGAGTCACGACACAAACTACAGTCGACTGAAAACTTCATTGACGCCATTAAGACAGCACAAGTACCTGACGACTACAAACTAGTGTCTTTTGATGTGAAATCACTGTTCACCAGTATTCAACTCCAACTGGCTCTAGATTGTACTGAGACCGCCATCAAGAACTCAACGTTACAACTGCCACTACCAACAGACGACTTAATGGACTTACTGAACCTTTGCCTTACGTCTACCTACTTTCAGTACAACAGCAAACACTACAAACAGTTGCACGGGACAGCTATGGGCTCACCAGTTTCCGTTGTTGTAGCAGAGATCGTCATGCAAAACATCGAGGAACAAGCCCTTGCGACTTACGAACAAACGCTACCGCTCTGGCTACGTTACGTCGACGACACTTTCACAGCTGTACACAAAGACGAAATCGACGATTTTCACGAACACCTCAACAGACAGAACGCCCACATACAGTTTACCAAGGAGATCGAGGAAAATGGTAAGATACCTTTTCTAGACTGCCTTGTTAGCCGTGACAACAACAGACTACAGACGACAGTTTACAGAAAACCTACACCCACTGACAGACTACTTGACGAATCATCTTACAACCCTACTTCACACAAAGCAACGACAATACGGACCTTAACGAGCGCAACTAGTTTGCGACTCGAGCGACAGTTTAGCAGACGAACGCAAATACTTAGACAACGTTTTCAGTAAGAACAACTACAACCGCGACTTTGTTAGACGCAACACTTACAGGACAGAACCAAACGCTACCAACACTAACCCGACACCAGTCACTACAGCGACTATACCATACATCAAAGGAACTTCTGAGACCATTGCACGGATACTACAACCTTACAATATCCGTGTCGCTCATAGACCCATCACAACTTTACGACAATTATTGACGAACGTTAAGGACAAAGACGAACCAAAGGACAGACAGGAAGCAGTTTACAAGATCGAATGCTGCGACTGTCAGGCCACTTATATCGGTGAGACTGGCAGAAATTTGAACGTAAGACTGACTGAACACAAACGAGCGACGAGAAATGGTGACATCAACAATAACATTGCTGAGCACCATTTACTGACAAACCACACAATCGACTGGGACTCTGCTAAATGCATTACCTACTGTACTAACTACCACCAACGGATCGCACTAGAAAGTTGGTTTACTAACTTAGAACAGACACCACTGAACCATTGTCAACAGCTTCCCGCACCTTATAAACGACTTATTGACGATATCAACAACAGACAAACAACAGACACACCGACTAATTTGACTAACAATACACCTACGAACATTTGACTTACAAAAGACGGATCGAAACGCACCAATCACGGTTTACAGTCTTCACAGCCAATAACATCACGGCTTAACTGACAGACAACCAATAACATCACGACTTCGTTGACCAATCACATCAACGACCAGAATACTTATACCATCTCCTGACGTTACTCCAATCACTTGACTCTGATGATGACTTCCGCTCAGGTTGTCGAAACGTCAGTCAATGTCACCACAAACAGTCCTTCTCAGGACTACACTCACCCGGACGATCGTACTTCACTTAGTTATGATATGACTCCTGGGTTCAAACCATTTACGATTATATGAAGCTTATGTTAATTAGGCCTCCTCAGTTATTGTTTTACAAGATGAAATTTTGAAAAAAGAAAATGACGACGGATACAATTACAGTAGGTTACAAGCTGCAAATAAAGTTAGTACTTATCACATTACATCTAAAACTACTTATAGTTATTACAAATAAACGCCTTAAGTGCTTTCTTAAAGGAGACAGGAGAGGACGAGTTGACGATCTCGGAATTTAAGGAGTTATAAAAGTTAGGTCCTTGGTAAAAAACGGAAAATTGTTTGATATTAGTCCGACAAAAAGGCAAACGATATGAATGAGAGTTTCTTGTATGATACGAATGAATTTGGCTCTGTAAGGTAAATTTACAGTCGAATTCTAAAGGAAGAGTACGGTTTTGAAAGGAGTACATGAATAAACCTAGTTGTAATAGGTGTATGTCATCAAATTTTAAAATACCAAGATTTTTAAAGATTGGGTCAGTATGTGCATAGAAATTGGTTTTAGCTATAGTTCTCACCACTCGTTTCGGTAGAATTACAAGACGAACAAGGTTAGTTCTGTAAGTAGAGGCCCAAACTAAGTTGCAGTAAAAAAGGTATGGATAGACTAATCTTGCCTTTAACCATCTTTTGGGCTGACTCCTGAACTAAATCCTCCCGCAACTGGACTGAAACTATATCACTCAGGGCGACGGATAAAATATTTTGGGGAAGATGGGCCGAAGGCCTTTAGGAGCTCAACCTGAGAGTTTGAACCCAAATCCCTGCGAAATCATCGGGGCTGGTTGAAATGGACAAAATGAGAGGAACTGGATGTTGAACAGCAGAAACTAAATTGGGGTGGTGGGGGGATAATACCAATTAGCAACTAGATGCCGAGCATACGTGCTTTGATTACTGAGTGGAGACGGATTGAGGGTGAAAGGAGCTTGATGCTCAAAATATGGAAAGGTATGTGGCCCTGGGATAAAGGAAGTTTGGTTGGAGGTAAAAGAAATTAGATGCTGTGCATTCCTGACATTCCTCCCTGAGACAGATGGAGCTAAATTCGATGAATCTTCTTCTTCTTTTACAACCTGTAAAAGATGCCAATTCCCTGATACAGCAAGGTCCATAAAACGAAATATTGTACGGATTAAAGTCTTCCATCCCAATCCGCACTCAACATCTGATATTGCTAAGAGTTTTTGGTGTCTTTGAAAAAACACCACTCTCAGATAAACCAACGAAAATAAATTTGTATCCATCGGTTAAAATACCCAAATAAAACCGAAACTCTGGATGATAAGCCGAAAGAAGAAGCAGTTGCACAATTATATAACTGTGCCACAGACTTACCTTCTAACGACCCTGGGCGTTTAGCCTCAACAATTACAATCGGCAAGCCGTCGAGATTAATAGTGTAGTCATACCTGTTAGTAGGAAGTAAACTGCCCTTACACTTATAGGTTTGCTCTGTGTGCAGCGTCAACCCCTTATGAACACAAAGAGGCTGCAAAATGTCATCCAGAACAATTCTGATGTCATATTCAGATCGAAATCCTTCTTTGTTGCGCGTCAGAATCTTAACTTTGGTAGCTATGTCATCTATAACCTTGTCCTCGACTTGGTCCTCGTCATCCTCGTCATCCAAGAAGTCCGCGAGCTGGTATGCAGGTGGAGTCCGAAACTCAATGTGTTCACGCAGTATGTAGCGTTCCAGCATTGCTACCGTCCATGTTGATCCCGAGCTTTGACGATCAGACTTCATGTTCTGAGCCTTTTCATACTGTTCCCACATGCTCTGGAGATCTTTAAAACTGCAGGGCGTCCGTGTCATGGGGGCGACTGCTCGGAGCAACTCTTCAATAGGCTTCTTAGCATTAGTTACAGCTTCCTGTCTTTCCCTTTCCTTCTCGTTATGTTGTTCCTCAAGATTCTGCATAACCACTCCAACAAGTGATTCGCGAGGAGGGTCAGGGTTCACACAAATGGTACTGCTTGCAATTGGTGTTCTTTCTTCAAGTGGTTTTAAGAAGGTTTTCCAACTCCACTGTTCGCTCATTGCAGAAGCCATCGTGTAAATAAATGTTATTATTATTATTATTATTATTATTATTATTATTATTATTATTATTATTATTATTATGTTTCTGTTGAGTTGTTGCTCGACGGAGCCCACAAACCCGGAAGTTGCTGCGGGAACTCCTCTCCCGCGTTGAATACCTCAAAAGAAAGCAAAAAGGGAGAAGGACACACAAGGTACAGCTGAACGGATCTTCTTTTGGAATTATCTCTTCCTCGAAGGTGCGATGATGTATGTAGTGTTCAATCCGCGCCTCGTCTTTGTGTCAATGACGCGGTAAATTCTATGCCAACATATAAAATGAAATCATAGTTGGGACACACTAGCGCAAAAATGGCCAAGAACAAGTTACCTCACATGCAAGACGGCAAGAAACTATAAAGGCGTGCTCCCGAGTAATTTTCACATCAAGCGTTCCACGCAAGAGAGATTGGAGCCCACATTTGGACGTTCTACATGCGTTGCGTTGGCCGTCATCGATCTTCACGCTTCGCTTGTTATTCTTTGTAAATGTTGTGGTTTTGTGCCAAAAATTAACATGAAACGACAATAAAAGCTTTTTTAACTGAAAAGAGAAAGACCATTGAACCTCCCGATAATGATGACGGTCCGCCTAGGAATGACACATCGGAACCGGGAGTTCAGCTTCAACAACAAATATTCCTTCCTGCGTGGCAGAAGAATCCTCAATATGATGAGCAAAAAGACCTCATGCACTTACCAAGGGGACAAATAACTTAAGATTTCCTACGCTCGAACGACACCTAGCTCAGGCCATGTTCAGTGTAAATAATGATACGACTTTTCACTGTAAAAAAAAGAATCAAAATAAAAAGCATAAAAAAAAGTACACTTCGGTTGTAAGTTTGATATCATAGTTTTACCAGACTATTTTTAAAATGACCCACCCGCTTAATATGAAATTTGTAGTTCCCAGCAAAACAGTTAACATGGGCTGGGCTCGTGTTACGCGAGTGAGATCGAGGAAATCTATTGCAATCTTATTGGTCTGCCATCTCGAGGCCAGATCATAATTATTTGTATCTTAGTAGCCTAAAGTTTTCAGATGGGTTGCAATTCGCCAGCTGCGATTTCATGTAACGATTTCATGTAATGTGCATTTATGTACAAGCACAATGATCGGTTTCATTAAGCGAATGATACACGGTTCAACATTTGTTGAGCAAAAAATGTTGCAGCTGCTGTTCAACAACAACAACAACAACAATAATAATAATAATAATAAAGATGACTTAAAAGTGCTGACACTGGAGCTACGCCTAATATAGCTAGGAAGACAGTTCCATAATTTGGGGGCACATACAGAAAATGCTCGGTCTCCATAAGTTTTCAGATTGGATTTAGGAACTTGAAGCAGAAATTTAGATGAGGACCTAATAACCTTGAAGCGGAAATTTAGATGAGGACCTAATAACCTCCCTGAGTAATGGCGTGATATGGTCAAACTTACTACCACCTAAAATTAAGTACAAGCTGTAATTTATGTAAAAGACAGCGAGGAAGACAATATAGTAATGAATTACAGTTGTCGAGTCTTGAGGTAACAAAGGCATTAACTAAAATCTTCGTATGCTCGGTAGATAAAAATTTTCTAATACGATAAATATTACGTATATTAAAATAACAGGACTTGCAAATATCAGTAATATGGCGCTCAAAGTTGAGCACACTGTCGAACGTGACACCAATGTTCCTGGCATACTTTCATGGAAGAATCACGGAGCCATCATCAAGTGGAACAGGTGGGAACTGCAGAGTAGGTCTAAATTGAGATCCAATGATCAAATGTTGAACAGTGTATCATATGAAGTTGAACGTTGAAATATGCCGTTCAACATGTTGAAAGTTGTTGAACGTTGTTGAACGAAAATAGAGCTTGGCTCTATTCCATTCAACAAGTTGGCGCAACAATGTTCAACATTTGTTGCTCAACAAATGTTGAACCGTGAATCATTCGATTTATATTTCTTCCCACCGTTTCACCATTGGATGAAATATACAGGTGATGAGAAAAACAAATACCATAGATAGCAAACTTTGCACTAATGTCCAGGCAAGATCCCCCACCCCGAGGAGGAAATGTTAATAAGTTTAATTCAACTTCGATTTACTAACAGTTCGCAAATTGCCATTGATCATCAGTCCTTTTCCGAGCCACGGAGATGCGCATACGGCCTCTTATAAGGGTTCCTTGACCAACGGAGGCTCTGAAGACAGCAGTTTAAGGCCTGGGTCAAGGGCGTTTATTAGATAAAATTGTCTTTTTTTGTGATATAACAGCCCAGAAGAATGGCAATGAAACAAAATTCGGCACAAAGAAAGATCTCATCGTCCTGAACATTTTTAAGTACAATAGGCGTTACCTTAAATCACGTGACATGTCACGTGACTATTTCTACGAAAAAGTAGTACGAGTAGGTGACGGTTGTAGGATGATATATCATCGAACAAAAACGCTTTTCGTATCCATATCAATTATTCCCAGCATGTCACGTTTGGAATGACCGTCGATCATTCTCAACAAAAAAATTTATAAGGACAAAGGTCATTTTTTAGCCCAGATTTCAACTTTGACTGTTGATAATTTAAAAGCTAAGACTCGAGAACAATCACTCCAAAAATCCGCCACCGCAACGCTGATTTACAGCGGTGATTATATTGCCGTGAACACCTAAAATATGTCTGGAATGTTAATTGTGTTGTAACCAATCACAGGCGTGATCTTCAAACCACAGGCAACGAACGGTCACGGAACAAATTATTTTCGTTTTGTTTAACATGTTTAAGGATACAAGCTGTCTTATTAGGAATTTAAAACACCACTGCTCCCCAAGATCAGTGCTGAGGACCGCATTCAGCACATCGTTCGATTTTAGAAAGAAAAATTTAGAAGCCAACACGACGCGACGACGACCGGCTTTCCATGTAACGACATAATGAACAATCGTGTATTCTTAGAAAAATAAATTTTCAGATATGCGTTCAACAATATAAAGCCGTTGGGTTGTAACATGCAACATGCGAGTTTACGGACATTTACGGAGATTCTTTTGGTAAGAAGAACTGCAATCGGAGATAATCATGTTTTTTTTCTTTTGCGCTCAAAATGTGCTAATAATCGCATCCAAAGGGGACTTAAAATCTTCTTGGCTAAATCCCCTCATAACTAGTTTCCTACAGCATGTAATCCCCCTTATATCAAATGCATAAATGCCTTCAGAGAAAAAGAAAAATTATATTTTGGAAGGAATACCGAAAATTGGGCTGTTTACTTTGCGCGATGTGTCAATCATTCCATAGATGTTGAATTTGGTAGGTGGTTTTCCAGTTTGCGATCTTGCGATCACGGAACTTCTGCCAGGAGTAGTCCGAAGGTTTAATCGTTAGCGCACATAAATCCAATCCCCTTGTTCTACAAAAAAATATTAGCGAGGATTATGTTATCAGAAACGAAAACATCGACAAGAACAACTCTCGAATTTCAACTTTATTATTAGCTACAAAAAAAAAGAATAATAAATTACCAAATAGTAAATCTCCCTGACCTAACAAAAAAGTGCTAACGCTTGCTGCAATAGCCGCGAAGCGATGGGAATCAGAAAATTCTAGCGGCTTACCTTGCAACATTGTAACTTGCGATCAGGCGTAACTACCGATTTCGATCGTTACAAAAAGTTTGAAAATTCCCACGCCAAACCGTTGCGTGCGTCGGCCCGGCACTTCGGCTTTGTAATTTATTTCAAAATCGTTCAAACCTGTATTCTTCGCTATTATAGCACACACTGTAAACAAATAGGAAGGAAAAGCAATTGTTTACTTGTAAAGAGACTGAATGTTAAAACAAAACGAAAATAATTTGTTCCGTGACAGATAGGAAACCGTTCTTTGCCTGTGGTTTCTGTGGTTTGAAGATCTCGCCTGTGATTGGTTACAACACAATTAACATTCCAGACATATTTTAGGTGTTCACGGCAATACAATCACCGCTGTAAGAATTTTTCATACTGTGATCACGTACCTGGTCACGTGATCAATATTATACGTCAAGGCAAATGAGGACAACAATATTTACAATGAGGGAAAGTTTCATTTGGTTCTAGGCAATCTGGAGAAAGATATTGGCGATCAACCATATTTCTGAACTCAACCCTGAAATGTGTACCAGGTAGGCCTGTCCCGATTGCGCTGAAAAAATCGCCAAAAAGTGCTCTGAAGTATGGCAAAAAAGTGCTCAAATAGTGCTCGATTTTATGAAAAGTGCTTGAAATTTAGAAATAGTGCACGAAAGTTGCTCGCAGTTTTTTTATTATTTCCTAGCAGATGTTCATACGTATTCCTAGTTTTATTAAACTTTTAACTCTCAATTTTCTAATACTGAGGTGACCATAAATGATAACGTTTGTTGAACAAAAATAAGCCTTTATTATCAGTCAAGCATGGGGTCTAAAGCACACAGCATCACAGAACTGTATGCAATCAACCGTATGTATAGCTACAACTGTGATGCTTAATTTCGTCAGCAGCTGCACTGTACAGAAAACAGCGGTTATTAAGGAACCATTACTCTTTTCAGTTATAATTTCTTTGTAACTTGTTCTGTTAGGAGAAGGGTAACAAAGTTGTTGTTGTTTTTATATAAAGAACGCTAAAAGTTCTGAGAACACGAAGTCACGAACCAATCAAACTCGACTGTTTCCACGGTTAAAAGGACCGTAGCTCGTGCATTTCCATGACAACAGTCAGCCAGTCAGGCGAAATGGTGGAATTATTCAAATTCATGATAATAGAATAGACCTTTTTATCTTGTAGATTTTGTTTTCCAATGTAGACCATGTGATTTCCCAATGGGATTTGCCCATTGTCTTTTCATAAATTATGCGTACATATGCACGTGCATAAGGCGAAATTTCAAAACAGTTCTCTAGGGTAGCATCACGTGGTCTAATTGGGAAAACAAAATCTACAAGCTAAAAAGGTCTATTACTTGGCTTTACTGAAAACGTTTCAAAGACAAAATATTTCATTTAACATATGGAAAATTGTGAAAAATGTGCTGAAATGTTTCCCAAAAAGCGAAAAAATGCTCAAATTCTTCTCAAAAATCAATTAAGTGCTCAAGAGTGCTGGAAATGTAAAATAGTGCTCCAAATTCGACAAAAAGTGCCGAAAAAGTGCCCAGCGCAATCGGGACAGGCCTAGTACCAGGGCAGATCACAGGACCAGGAATTACCATGGTTTCCGACTCTTTTCGATCAGTGTGTGGGTTCTTTCACGTTACCTTCAAGTTATGTGGAGGTGAAGGAGACAAGGCCAACGAATTAACATGATTCACCCACTGACGCAACCATTTCAACTGAGACAGCGGCAAAAGAGCCTGGTTGTTGGTCCGTTTTTTTCCATTCAGCAGCCTGGTTTATCCTACATTTTTTATTAACTTTGCAAACAGTTGTATTTTATTATGCTAACTATTTCTCGACGATAAAAAATGGGGGTCACTGAGTTCGTTTTTAGTTATTGTCACTTAAGCTAAAATTAGGGGTGTTTTTAACAGGTTAAAGTGTTACTATGGCAAGCTATTAAGTCGAGAAAAGTTTCAAGACTCCTTCACCAGTGATTAAGCATTTCCTAGAAACCACTATAAAGGTAATAACGTATAAAGATATGTAGTAATAAGCTATCATAATAAAAGTGCTGGAAAGTGCTACAACCCGTGTGGGTTCTTGGGCCACCTTCATTTAAGGCGGAACTTAACCTAAACACCGTTTTTGCGTCTCTGAACATCGATTTAACGTTAATATCTCGATCGCGTTTCCAGCAAACCAGAATCTCTATGCTCATCCCACGAAGCTGTATTGTGGCATATTTTGTGAATTTTTTGGTGATTTTTGGGCATATTTGGGAAGAGATAATTTTTCTAGAAGGATTTGTTAAATTAGGGAAATAGGGAATGTTGAAGATTTAATGAAGGTTTAAAATTGAATTTGGAGTGGAAAATTAGTAAATAGACACCAAAACAGTTTCACAGCAACCTTCAGTGCCCTTGTGGGGTCTCAGCTGTCTGGTGGTGTTTCAAAACATTTTTGTACATTTTAATCCCTTCTTTAAACTCCTTAAAATTTCACTCCAGTATACGTTAAGTCCCACCTTAATTATAAAACAAGGAAACACGTGCGGTCTTCGGTGCGTTTTTATCTTGGAGGTTAACATCAACCAGAGGCGTGAAATAAAGCAAACGAAGATACAAAGCAAAGAAATCTTTAATGTTTAACAATACTTGAATGTTTAACGATATCATTGGACAGCTAAAATTTCTTTTGATGAATAAAACAATTAGCAATTATCTAGAAACAAGTTTACTTCTGTGAATGGATTTTTAATTTTGTTGTCACTGTTGTTCTAAAGACGCAGTGTTTCTGTCGCAGAAAAGTTAGGAACAGGAAAAAGAGAGAATAAAATAAAACTAGCAAACTAAAGAAAATACCTTAATTAGACTTAATCTGGACCTGTCGCACATTCGATTCTGTCATTCCCTATCACAATATACGGGACTTTTGAGAAGCCGGATATCACGTGCTTTGCTCCAGACCTTCTTTCCGTTGCCCAGTTCTACTCCATACCACGTGGAAAACTTTTGCGTCACTTTCCCTTGAGAGAACCCCATACGGTCATCGGATGCGACGATGACTTCTGCTCCAGTTCTGATTTCGGATGGTTTGGATTGCTTGTCGATTATTACGTAATATTTCTCAGCTCTGGGAAGTTCCATGATGTTGTTCACAGTGGCGCCGTGATTGCCGGAAGGAGTGACTTCCACGCTTGTTTTGCGAATCTTTGTAATGAATCCGTGAAAGTAACGCGTGTGCTTGTTAATTGAATTCCATCGTGCAAACACCTCAGAACCAATTGCGAGACACTCTGAAAATCGAGAATGGCGTTTAATAACTCTTTTACAGTTTTATGAAATAAAGATAGGTAGAATTGTTTTAAAAAGTAATATGAACCTTAACTGCTTAATGCCTACACCTAATCATTGAAGTGCGCGCTTCTTGGAACTATTCCGAAATACGAATACTCGGAATTAATAACCTCTTACTAACCGAGAGCGAGAGCCGTACTGGGTAATATTGGTCCGCACAAGAACGAGGTCCGCACAAAAACAAGGTCCGCACAAGAACGAGGTCCGTACAAAAACGAGGTCCGCACAAGAACGAGGTCCGCACAAAAACGAGGTCCGCACAAGAACGAGGTCCGCACAAAAACGAGGTCCGTACAAAAACGAGGTCCGTACAAAAACGAGGTCCGTACAAAAACGAGGTCCGTACAAAAACGAGGTCCGTACAAAAACGAGGTCTGTACAAAAACGAGGTCCGTACAAAACGAGGTCTGTACAAATACGAGGTCCGTACAAAAACGAGGTCCGTACAAAAACGAGGTCTGTACAAAAACGAGGTCCGTACAAAAACGAGGTCTGTACAAAAACGAGGTCTGTACAAAAACGAGGTCCGTACAAAAACGAGGTCCGTACAAAAACGAGGTCCGTACAAAAACGAGGTCTGTACAAAAACGAGGTCCGTACAAAAACGAGGTCTGTACAAAAACGAGGTCCGTACAAAAACGAGGTCTGTACAAAAACGAGGTCCGTACAAAAACGAGGTCCGTACAAAAACGAGGTCTGTACAAAATCGATCTAGGGCCAATATTCCCCAGTACAGCTCGAGTAAGCTAAACTCTCTTGATGAGCACTATCTGTTCTTAGAGCAAATGCCGAAAAATAAAATATTGTTTAAATACTGCAACTAGTTTATTATATGGCACTCGGTTTGTGTCTGTATGTTTTTCTGTTAAAGCGCACTTCCGGTGACTTGAATTCAAAGGACTTCCAGAAAGAACAAGCTACCACGAGTTTGACAACAAATCTACTGGACGTTAAATCATGTTAAAAAATATAAACAAGACTTCAATACCGATTTGTGGCAGAACTTGACAAATTTGTAACGGAATTTGACAAATTCCCAGATAAGTATCGCTGTATGCTTCGCCGAAGACTGGAAATTATTGCTGGCTAATACTCTTCTCCACTTTTCCTGCATGTGTTCATAAAAAAAAATATATTGGACAAAAGGCGGTGAAGCTCGGACGCAGGTAGGCTTTCACTTCTTTCATTTGTCATACCATTAGCCTCCTTCTGATGTAGAAACTGAAACAGGAATCAACGAAAGCCAAGAGGCCATCGACGACTTTAAGCCTGGTTTCCATATGATCTTAACGGTCTGCGATCGGTCTGCGACACGATCGGCGATCGGTCTGCGTCACGTTGTAGACATATGGAAACATTTGTCCCCGGCGTCTGCGGCGGTCTGCGACGCCCAATCGGGGTGATCCGGAAGGTAAGACCCCGACAGTGTGTCACTGACAGCCGCAGACGCCGGGGACAAATGTTTCAATATGTCTACAACGTGACGCAGACCGACCGCCGGTCATGGCGCCGATAGTGTCGCAGACCGTTAAGATCATATGGAAACCAGGCTTAAAGTCGTCGATGGCCTCTTGGCTTTCGCTGATTCCTGTTTCAGTTTCTACACCAGAAGTTTTCAGTTCTTCAGAATAATAAAATTCGCTTGGTGAATATTCGTCGCCTTCATCCATGTTGTAAGTTCTGTAAAATATCAATCTTTTAGGTAGTTTTTTTTTTTGCGAAGAATGAGAGTATTTATAAGTTTTCTCTTCGCAGTTTTTATTGCAAATTTTAAATTTACCGGCTTTCGTAAACAAAAAATACACAGCTTATGACCGTTTCCGTGGAAACGGTCCGTGTGGCAAAATTCCGACAAAGAAAGAACCAATCAGAACACGCGGAATTACCTCGAGACTACCTTGCCATACAATAATAGATGGTATTCGCGTTCTTTTGGAAATAAGCGGGGTAATTCAGTCTTCGGACTGCGATGTGGTTTTATGATAAACGATTGATCTTAGTATTCCATTCATTCTGCTCCTGACAGGAGAAAGAACAGAATGAAGGGAATACGATTCATTTGGAACGCGCAGAACTTTATGGCAGGAAAATCTTCCACGGTCCGCCGTGCCGGTGAAGTCGCACCGCAGCTCAGGTTCAGAGACTCGGTCCAGACTATTCCTCGCGCTGGTCTTCAGGTCTCGTCCACCATGAGTATTCCGTATTCAGCATATGCGTTCTTCAGTTTCTAAAACCGTATTCCCCTTATTCACTTATTCCTTAACCTGGCTACAAATAACCAGCATTGTCCCAAGAGAACACGCCCAAAGTAAATGAATGAAATCATTTGGCTCTTCAACTGTTTCGCGACCCTAAACAAGAACCACGTTTTTAAAATTGCAAGAAAAAGTGATCTTTGTTCCGTAATGTAGTTATCGGGTCTAACTTAAAAGAATACAACAAACAAACAATCAAAATAAAAACAAGAAAAAGAAACATAAATAATCAAAGTCACAGCTACACCCACCAGACTCAAAATAGCAGCCGTAAACTTCCGCTCGGAGACACGCTGTGGATCCTATGAAGTCCCGTGAGTTTTGATAACGAAATATTCTTAATCGTTTTGCCACAAGCTGCTCCTTCAGGTGATGTTTTACCACAGAGTTTCTGTCTCTGTTGCCTTGGAATACCTTCAAAATTAAAGATTCGTTAATCGATCAATTCAGTGACCCAGGTTCACTGACAATTAACTGACAGAGAATCATTGATTGGTTGATTGATCGACGGACTGCATAGGATTGATTGGTTCATTGATTGATTATTTGATCGATGGATCGATCGATGGATCGATCGATCGATTGATTGATTGATTGATTGATTGATTGATTGATTGATTGATTGATTGATTGATTGATTGATTGATTGATTGATTCGGAACCAAAACAGACTGGCAGGTATCTTGGGTTAGGTTTGGGCTGATTGACTAGCTGGCTGACTGACTGGCTGACTGACTGACTGACTGACTGACTGACTGCATAGGACTAATCGATTGATTGATTCATTGATAAACTGATTGAAACTGAACCACAACAGAGGCAAGTACAGTGTATCTTGGGTTAAGGATTTCGCCCAGTAAAGATCGGAAGAACAATTAGCAAACAAATCGTAACTTAATAATAATTAGTGTAATACTACTGGGCCACTTGTCTATTATAATAACGGCAGCCTAGCATAACATGCTTCAACTGTAACTCCGGATACTGATGGGTAAAACCTGCGGTTTTGATTTAAGTCGATTTTAGTCAGCCACCCGCTTATAACATACCACCACTCAGTAAAAATATTGGGAATGACTTGGCTCAAATTCTTGTCCAGGCAGTTTTATGAATATTCGTAAATGTCCTTTACTGTTGTCAGCTTCACCAGTGACAGTGTATTATGTACCTTCTCTTGTCCAGATTCTTGATATGTGAGCCAATGCTTTCCTAGCGAGTACTTCAACACGTATCGTAACACCCACTTGTGCTCCCTCGGATGACCTTGAGTGGCTACAGCAGTCACCTCCACCATACGACCAAAATCAATCTAGGCATGGAAAACATGCTGCTTTAGGTGCATTAATTATAGGATATAACAGAAAACAACAACATGAGCATGTGTAGAGAATACGTGAGAGTGATTCAAACAAAGAAAACAATTTTGCGTCGCAATAACCTGGAAATATTTGTGCAGACTACTCCGAGCCGAACACCAAGCACTGTCTCCATGGAGACGGCCATGTTTCGCGGCATGCCAGGAATCTCTCTCGGACGATGCACTAAGCTTGTGGTTAAATATCATCCTGTTTTGTAAGCCAAGTGGTGAGGAACAACCTGGAGAAAATGAAAACAGAATTTTCATACACGAAAATTCTGTAAAGAATACCCAAATTTGCCTTCAGAGTGTTAAACGCGCTTAGCTTCTGTTTCCAAAGCACGATAATAATGCGACGAGCGTTACTAGGTGGGGTTTGTTTATTTTTTATCTGTCGATTTTTCCGCGCATCCCATTTTAGGCTACGTTGGTTTACGACGCACCTAAAAAAACTCAAAAGAAAAGCACACTTACTGACGCATGTTGGCACCGGATTGGTCCAGTTTCCAGAGATCTGACATCTCGTTGTTTTATGACCACGAACGGAGAAACCACCATTGCACTGATACAGTACAACGTTTCCAAATATGTACTTACTTAGCTCCGGTGTCACTTTACCATACCTTGGATGGAGTGGAGCATTGCAGGTTTGCACTGTGAAGAGTAACAAGACAATCAAATTGAGAACTCAAATGGATAAGGTTATTTGCTACTAATCAGCGAAATTCAGAAACTTCGGTCATTGCAATTACCATTGCCATTACCATTGCCATTACCATTACTATTATTAAAGCGTTTATTAGAAACGACATCTAGCAGTCGTTGGACTGAATTACATGTGTTAGCCTCGTTTTCTGGTTGACAAGAAGGCAATGAAAGTTTGTCTTGCTACGCTTTCCTCCAGATCCAGGCCTTTTTTCGTCCACCAAAAGAGCGAGTTCTCCCTGGGGCCGTCAACTTCCGTGCAATGGAAGATAAACTTGCTGAAACGCTTTTTAATTTAATCATACACCTGTAGGGTAATTTCATTGCGTCGCGCCTTTAACTAAGGTATTCTAACATCTTTTTTTATCTACAATAGTTCAAAGGTTGTATAAGTGCAGCAAAAAAAAAAACAACAACAACAACAACAAGCTCAAAATAGAAATCCCTGGGAGCTTACTGTAGCATACTGGCTGAAGCCCGCTCCACGTTGCATTAGCAAGGCACCTCCTCTCTGCAGATCCCCTCATAAGGTACCCTTGAGAATCTTTACAACGGAACACGTACACTTTTGTGTAAGTTGTTCCAGTGTGTCTTTGAATAACGCCATTCGACGGTGTAGGAAGAGTGCCGCATGATACAGCTGAAACGACAGAAAACAAAAACAATAAATCCAAGCACATTTGTATTTCAGTCAGAGGTTAATGAATTCCCGCGTTGTGGAAAACAACCAAATATCTTACGTTCACAGCTGAACCGAGGTGTTGTCCAGACACCGTTTTGACATTCAACCTCAGGAATTCCTACAAGTTCGTAGCCAGTGTGACAGGTGTAGTAAACTTTTTCGCCATCCAGATATCTACTCTGTGAGCCACGTGCTGACGTAACATAGGATAATTTAGGAATTACAGGCGCATTGCAACTTGGTGCTAAAGTTAGAAAAAAGGAGAAAAATTAGCTGATAAAGAGTGGTCGTTGTCGACAGATTCAGGCCTCTTTAATAAAAAATAATTTCAATATACTGAATAAGGACTGATGGACCACCAAAGCAAAATGCCAAACGTGGCAAATATTAATAACTTTAATTATAAATGCTCAGAATAAGACAAGACATGACAAGATAAGACAAGATAAGACAAGGCCAGACAAGACAAGACAAAGACAAGACAGGATAAGATAAGATGAGATAAGATAACATAAGATAAGATAAGATAAGAGCCCTAGACTGCTAAGGCCCCGTTTATATGGAGAAAAGTTGTCCCGGGCAAGAGGGTCACCCTCCCAGCCGAGTCAACTTTAGCGAGCGCTTATATGAGAAAAAAGTTGACCCTTTTGCCCAAGCCAGCAGCACTCGCGCATGCTCTGATTGTCTCACCTTGTCCGAGTTGACACGGCTAGGCGAGCCAAAGTGTTTATATGGAGAAAAGTTGGCTCGGCTAGGAGGGTGACCCTACCATCGAAAGAGGGTGACCCGGCTAGGAGGGTCACCCTTCTAGCCGAGCCAACTTTTTGTTACTCATGTAAACGGTTCGCCAAGTTTTGTAAGGAAATGTAGGAAAAATTGGCTTGCCCAGGGTAGCTCGTGTAGGCGGGTGACCCTTCTACCCGGGACAACTTTTCTCCATATAAACGGGGCCTAAGTTGCACTTCACGTCGGGGCCTCAGAAGCTGGCACTGTAGCGTGGATTGTCTAGACTTCAGAAAGTCAGTACCATCAGTATCTTATCGGTTGGGGACTCCCAAATTGCTCTATCATGTGAAGTTCGAAACTTAGGAACCTGGTTTGATTCGAAAATGAGTATGCAAAGTCATATTAACAGAACGTGCTCATCTGCTTTCTATTATCTTTATAACATGCGTAGAATTAGGAAATATTTAAGTCGTCCAGCCACCGGATCATTAGTTCATGCTTTTATAACCAGTAGAGCAGATTATTGTAACAGCCTATTATATGGCCTCCCGAATTCGCATATCGTGAAACTCCAACGGATACAGAATGCCGCAGCTCGGTTGGTCACAGGAACACCAAGATTCTGTCATGTTACACCGTTGCTTTTTCACCTTCATTGGCTCCCGATTAGTTACCGTATAAAGTTTAAGATTCTGCTTTTGACATTTAAGTGTTTATATGGTCTAGCTCCTAATTATCTGATTGATTTAATTAGCATCAAGAAGCAATCCAGATACTCTCTTAGGTCAAACGACTCTTTATTACTTGAGTTACCAACCCTTGACGTCCAACCCTTGGCGATCGTGTATTCCAGTCAGCTGCACCTCATCTTTGGAATGCATTACCTTCAGCAATTCGCAACATAAAGACATTGGACACTTTTAAGACTGCTGTTAAAATTAATTTTTTTAATTTACCTTTTAAATATATTTTATTCATGTCTTATATTTTAACTAGTTTAATGACTAGGCAATTGTAGCCCTTGATTGTGTATACGTTTGTAGTTTTTAATATTTCTTATGTTTTTAGTTACTTTTGACATAATTTTACTTTAACAATGTTGTGAAGCGCAAATGAATATATTTATATAGAGGTCTGCGCTATACAAATGTAAATTATATATTATAGTTATAAATTATATTCTGCAACATACACCTTTATTGATATCTAACTGGCAATACCAGCAACTCCAACAACAACAACAACTTGAGAATCTAGAACATTCCGTATGATTACAGTAGATTCTATTTATATACTATGTCACGGATGACTAAGCATGACACAGCAACTTCTAGAACATTCTCGAAGGTTACACTACATCCTCTCTTCTTTGCAAAGACTGACGGACAATTCATTAAAGAAATCACGATAGATCACTTTGCCTATTGCAATCCATTAAATGTCTCTAAAGTTATTTAAACGGAACAAAGTCTTTATACTTTGGGTTTGGCTTGACTTGTCTTTGCGATCTTCTTACGCCTTGTTGAATCGGTACTGGTTCTAATTTCGTGTCCCTTAAATGCGTTTGTCCTGTTTCATTATTGTCTCCAGGAGGTTCCAAGGTCTTTGGCTGTGAGGCAATTGGCAAGGCTGCATCTGACTGTGTGACTGGGCCCACAGGAAGGTCTACAGAAGAATCTGGAACAATGACTTTGGGCGTTGTCATTTCTCTTGTTTTCCTGATGTGAAACCGATTCCTCCTGTACTCACGGCCATATACCTTTACTATGTACGATCTGTCAGTTTCTCTTCTGACCACACTTCCTTGTGTCCACAGGGGCGACGACTGAGGTCTGATCTTGGCGCGAATACTATCTCCTACAACAACGGAGGGTAGCGGCTTTGCTTTCTTATCATGGTACCTCTTGTTCTGTTGCTTCTTCTTGACTGAAGCTCCTATGATGCTTGAGGTTGGTATTACATGCGGTTCAAGTAACTCTGATTTCACTGGTATAGCTGTTCTTGTTCTTCTGAAATGCAGCTTCTCATTAGGTGATGCCAACTCATCAGGAGTATTCATTTGTTCCAAAATAGCCATCCAGGGATCTTGACTCATCTTGAGTATCCTCTTAGCTTGTTTGACTGCAGCTTCCGCTGTACCGTTTCCTTTTGGATGGTGTGGTGAAGATGTATAGTGATGAAAATTCCACCTCTCTGAAAACTCTTTAAATTCCTTGCTGGCATATTGGGGACCATTATCTGATATCACCACCTCAGGGACTCCCTTCCGGGCGAAAATCTTCTTCATCTGTAAGATTGTAGACTCAGCATCAGTATCATTTAGTTGCCCTAAGTCCCAGTATTTTGTCAGGTTATCTACAACTACCAAGTAGACGTCTTCCTTCACATTGAACAGATCAGTACTGACTATTTGCCATCTTCTCTTTGGAATAGGCTGCCTCTGCATGGTTTCTCTAGGTTGGTCTGGCTTAGCTTCCTGACATATGGAACAGTTATCGCAGAGATATTTGACATCATGGTGAATCGAAGGCCAATACAATGTATCTCTTGCATGTCTCATGCATCCCTCTGCTCCTAGGTGAGCGGAGTGTATCTTTTCTAACATCTGTGGGCGCATAACCGTGGGAATGAGCACAATCGTTCCTCTGTAGATTATTCCATCCTGAACTGCTAGTTCATCTCTATACGGCCAATAGTCACGGACATTGGGCGGTACTTGTGTCTTGTCCTCAGGCCATCCATCAGCTATGATTTCAGCTAAGGTCATGAGATTTCCATCTCTTGAGGTTGCTGTTGCTACTTTCTGAAGCGTTGCATCTGTCATGTTGTGAAAGATATTTGGATCTATTCCTTCGATCTCTTTCATGAGATCTTCTTCTGCGTGAATATTAAAGACTTCATAATCATCCATTTCGTTCTTGTGCATTCGGCTGTTTGGGAGGGCAGATCTTGACAGATGATCACTTATGTACATCTGAGTTCCCTTTTCGTACACAACATTCAGGCAGTACTTTTGCAGTCGTAGCATCATGCGTTGTAACCTGTTGGGTGCGCTGTTGATACTTTTGGCTAGGATCGTTTCTAGCGGCTTATGATCTGTGACTGCTGTAATCTTTTCTCTTCCATGAAGATAGTGGTCAAATCGTGTACAACCAAACACCAGTGCGAGGCATTCCTTCTCGATCTGAGAATAACGTCTCTCAGTTTCAGTCATTGTGCAACTAGCAAATGCCACTGGTCTGCCGGCTTGAAGTAGAACTGCTCCAAGTCCATAGTCGCTTGCATCCGTCTCAATCGTTACTTCTTCCTCCAAATCGTAGTAACGGAATAGTGGCGGTTCTGAAATCATCTGTGTCAACTTGTTGAAGGCATCTTCGTGAACTTTCGACCAAACGAATTGGTTTTGCTCCTTGGTTAGGTTTCAGATACATCGGACAGCTGAGGTAAAAACTTGCCCAGATAATTGATCATTCCAAGTAATCTTCTCACTTCACTTTTAGTACATAGTCTCGGCATCTGAGTGATGGCTTCAACTTTGGCTGGATCTGGCAAAATACCCTCAGAAGTCAGGATATGACCACATTACTTCAACTTCTGTTGTTTGAAGACGAACTTGTCTTTGTTCAATTTGAAGTTTCGCTCCCTGTACTTCTGTAGTAACGCTATCAGATTTTGTCATGGTCTGCAAGGGCTTCTTCATGGGTGTTTCCTGCTCCAGTTATAGGTCCTCAGCTATTGCAGTTACTCCTTCCAGGCCTTGAATGATTTCGTTAACGTGTCTCTGAAATTCTTCTGGTGCATTACATATACCGAAGGGCATCCTAAGCCACTTGTATCTACCAAAAGGAGTGTGAAATGTTGTTAACTTGCTTGAATCCTTATCTAGCTTCACTTGCAGAATCCCATCTTTAGCATCCAGGACTGTGAGCACTTGCGCTTTAGCAAGCCTGGAGGTCACATCATCAATGGTTGGGAGGCAGAGCTTTGGTATTTTGAGATGCTTGTTCAATTCTCTGGGGTCCAGACAGACACGTAGTTGGCCATTGCGCTTCTTCACATATACTGCACTGCTCACCCAGTCTGTTGGCTCATCAACTTTTGCTATGTGCCTTTTCTGCTCCATTTCATGAAGTTTCTTCTTGAGATCGTCTCTCAGCGCGACGGGTACGGTTCTAGGCGCATCTTTTTTTGGTACTGCTCCTTCTGTCAGTTCAATCTCGTAACATCCAATGTACCCTAGACCAGTGAATACATCGTTGTATTCTAATAAAACAGCATCCTTGGTCAGCCCTTTCACGTCAGAGACTGAGTTGACAAGTAATTCTCTTTTAATAGACAGGAGTTCCAACTTCTCGCATGTTTTTCCTGATAATAGTGAACTTGGAGCATCATCAATCACTAGAAATTTTGCTCTGGTCATTTTCCCTCCGATTTGGATGTCAAGGTAGACTTCACCTATGGGAAACAAACGTTCTCCATTGTACGCTTTCAAAACGGCACGAGTTTTCTTCAAGTCTGGTCTGTTTTGAATCTTTACAAAATCTTCCATTCTCAAACAATTAGCCTCTGATCCACTATCAATCTGCATGGTTACCTCAATACCGTTAATTGTCTGTCCACTTCTTAACTGAGGTGCAATCATGTATTTAGAATGGCTGCTGTCATGGACTGAATACATGCAGTATACTTCATCATCATTCGGTGTTGGTTCTGCTTCTTCAATTCGGTGAACACTCCTCGTAGGTTTCTTGAAATCATTCTTCACAGGTTTCTGTGTTCTCCTTTGAGATTCTTGATCTCGACTTCTGCACATCTTAGCAAAATGGTTCTTCATGTTACACTTGCTGCATTTTTTCCATAAGCCGGACACTGGCGCACATCATGTGTGGTTCGTTCCACAATATTTACACTGTTTCACCGTTTCTACTCATTGTTTAAAATCTGGCTTCTTTCCTTTGTTCTTGACAGCATGTACTGAAGTTTCGATTTCTCCATCAATCTTTTTCAGTTGATCACTGGTTATTTCTGCAGCTCTAATTATGTTAAAGCTGTATTGAGAGTGAGAGCCTTCTCACGGAGTAGTCGTTTTCTGACTTCATGGCTTTTGATTCCAATGACGAATCAGTTCGAATCAGTTCGTCACACAGAGCACCATAAGCACAGGTTGACGCAAGCTTTCTCAGTCTGTTCAGGTATTGATCGATGTTTTCATCTTCTTGGTTAGCACTGTTGAACAGGTAACGCTCAAAAATAATATTCCTCTGTGGTTCAAAATGCTGTGTCAGGGACTGCAAGAAACTATCAGGATTTGTGCGATCAGCTACAGGCAAATTTTTTGCTATTTGGTAAGTTTCTCTTCCCAGAACTATCTTGAGAGTTTCCAAAATGACTGGTTTAGGTTTCTTTTCAAGTTCAGTTGCTATCTTATAGCTCTCCCAGCTCTCTTTGAAAAAAGTCCAGTTCTCTGCCAGGTTCCCCTTGAGACTCATTAATGCTGGCGTTGGTAACTGACTATACATCATCTGTGCAGGTGGCACGATAGGTTGCGCTGGTAATGCCGCTGAGGGGTTCTCTTGATCACCCATCCTATTAGACCTTTCGAGGTCCTCGTGAGACGTTCTCCAAGTGTATGCTAGGCTCTAGCCTTTCGCAGAAATGCAGTTTCTTCAATGTGTGTACCTCGGCCTTCACTCCACATTTCACAGCTTACATTGTTAAGTCTTCCGGTCTGTTGAAAAGAATAATTCTTCTGTCTTGGTTTGGTTCGACGAAATTTACCTTCAAGTTCGTGCTTGAAAATCGCCACTTCCTGACACCATGTAGCGTGGATTGTCTAGTATTCTGCAACATACACCTTTATTGGCAATACCAGCAACTCCAACAACAACAACAACTTGTTACAAGCTTGGCTTTTATAGGTACGCCTGAGAATCTAGAACATTCCGTATGATTACAGTAGATTCTATTTATATACTATGTCACGGATGACTAAGCATGACACAGCAACTTCTAGAACATTCTCGAAGGTTACACTACAGGCACTAATTAAACAAGATTAACAACATATACAGTAACAGTAATAGTAATTTATTTACCCACGTTAACGTCTAAGAGCACAAGTGCTCGTTCAATATACGAACGTATATTAAGTCTACAATTATAAAGTTAAATGTATGATCTAAAATCTATATACACATAAATATGATAAAATATAAAATACATAACATCGACGAATAAGACTAAAGAAGAACTGAGAAGACCGAAACAACTGTCCACATGGCTGCCAATATTCGGGCTCACCTAATTTGGTAGATTGAAGGCCACGCTACCACGTGGTCATAGTGCCCAATATGTGGCTTCAGCTTACCTAAACACATCAATTTGTGCGATATTCCTTTGAAGAATAGGGTAATTTCTAACAATTTTCTTCTATCCTTTGTATAGTGGTTTGGTTGGAATGCGAGGGCTGTGTCTAAAAGTGAGACGGGGACGCACGGACACGTGTTCCGGGACGTGGGACGCGGGGACGTAATATCGTGGACGCTGGGACGTGACATTGGGAACGCGGGAACGTGAAGCTAAAGAAAAATTCTTTTCACTCTAACTGCTTAGAAAATTCACACATGCGAAATTTTGCAGTTGAAAACGAGGATTGGGATGTATCCCCGACCCCCCTCCCCTGCTGCGGCCGATAATGCTCCCGGTAGCGAGCTGTCACCGATCAGTGACTTTAGACAACAGTTTCCTCTTGTTGACGCAGGGGGTATTCACCTCGTGGACGATCGTGGAAGATTTTGGAACTCTTTTCACTCTAACTGCTTAGAAAATTCACACATGCGAAATTTTGCAGTTGAAAACGAGGCTTGGGATGTATCCCCGACCCCCCTCCCCTGCTGTGGCCAATAATACTCCCGGTAGCGAGCTGTCACCGCTCAGTGACTTTAGACAACAGTTTCCTCTTGTTGACGCAGGGGGTATTCACCTCGTGGGCGATCGTGGAAGATTTTGATGGTGAGTGCTACCGATATTGTAATCTCTACGAATCCTCATTCAAAATAGAATTTTCACATCACGTTTTGACAATTTTCGTTTTCTCTAAACATATTTCCGTTTTGATTCCCTTTCAAACGGTTTAGTACATAGTCAAGCGCAGAGAAATATCTTTAAACATTATACATACTATAGAGAAAACAAAAACTGACGCAACTTGATTTGAAATTCTATTTAGAGCGAGGATTCGTAGAGATTACAATCTCGGTAATATCCTCCGTGATCACCCACGAGGTTAAGACCCCCTGCGTTGACAAGAGGAAACTGCTTTCTAGTATAAAGTCACTGACAACTCGCTGGAGCATTATCGGCCACAGCAGGAGAGGGGGATCAGGTATACAAGCATTTTTTTTGCAATTTTCACTGATCCGAGCAGTCAAATGAACGAAAAAAGGATAAAAAGTTGACAGCTGTAAATTTCAGATCAGTGAATTTCCTAAGCAAAGGGAGTGAAAAAAAGGCTTACTTTAGCGTTACGTCCCCGATATTACGTCCCCACGTCCCCCATCTCGGGTCCCCGCGTCCCACATCTCACGTCCCCGCGCCCCACGTCCCCGAACACACGCCCCTGCGTCCCGGTCCCACTTTCAAACACAGCCGAATGCCAGTTTGAATGAGGTACAGAAAGGAATGCATCCTGACACAGAAAGCAATATTCCAGGACACGAGGTTCTCCTGGGTCTCCACCCCACCCTGTAGTGTACTTACCACTACATCGGAATTTAATTGGAGACCACTCTCCCATGATACACTGCCTCTTTGGAATGCCCACCATAATAAATCCAGGTTTACAGCTGTAGTAAATATTTTCACCGTGTTCATAGCGTAATTTTGCGGCTCTCCAGGTCTGATAAGCGAACACAGGGACTTCAGGTGCTTTACTACACCAGTGAGCTGTTACAAAAAGAAACATCAATGAATTAGTGCTAGAAAATCCCTCTCGCAAATAAATGCGTTTTCGTTCATAGAGGATGCCTGAAAAGGGGAAAGCTCAAGCTAGCGGTGCATTTATGAAATAACTAGCAGCAGCAATTGTTGTTTTTTTTATGTTTTATTTCATTGAACCCGATGACTGTATGGTTGCTTGGTTAGTTGGCCAATCGAAAAGTCGATCTGGGAATGGAGATAGGAAATGTTGGTTTAATCCATTGGCGCATTTGCAGAATTCCTAAAAAAAATTCTTTAAAACTGAAATTTAAAACAAAATCTATCAAACAAAGGATTTCGAAACTCAACACGGGCTTGGAAGTTACGTTAGCTTCATAAGCATGCAGCTTTCAACTGTAACGAATTGACTAGCCGGTTAATCAAAAAAATGGATGTAAAATCAATAATTCCTAAAAAGTAAGTACCCTAAAATATTGTCATTAAAGTGAAACATTTAAAATTAACAGTAAATTATTTAGAAATTCGTTTGTTGGGAAAATACTTAATTTGCCAACACGTTTGTAAATGTCCATGCATGCCTGGTTATGTTAGTTTACCAAGGCATTTTGGTTGGTCCCCACTCCATGATCCATTCCTCAAACAAGTTCTTTTTGAAGGTCCAATAAGTCTGTAACCGGTTCTACAGGTGAAGGACACGTTATGGGGATGACTTGTTTCGGATCCAAACATCCAGCCGTTTTCAGGAGGTTTTAAAAGACCGCAGTCCATTCCTGAAGGCATTACACAACAAACATTACGTTTCGATCTGACAGAAAATGATTTGGCCCAGTTCCATTTCCGTCTAATAAATCTAATGATTTTGTGGCTGAGGTATCAACCGCACTGACGGGAGAGTGAAACAAGACTCACGTCATCAGACCACAACACCGGGAACTATGTTTTCTTTTACGTCCTCTTCCAATTTTATGTATGGAGAACAAGGAGAGAAAGCTGAAGGCTTAACGTCACTGCCTAATGACGCGATCATCCGAACTGAGGCAGATATTGAGCACACAGCCACTCGAGGACCCAATCACAACCCAAACCCTAACACTAGGAACCCTAACCCAAGGGTCATGGCTAGAGTTAGGGTGTGGGATGGGGTCAGGGTTAGAGTTAGGATTACGGGTTAGAGTTAGGCTTTGGATTAAGTTCATAAGGGTTAGGTTTAGTGTTGCGGGTAGCACTGTATAAAAAATTGTCTTTACCGCTCAACTTTAAAAAGTCACATTTGAGATCTTGATGAAGGTAAAGACCGTCTTCGCCAAGCTTTTAGCATGGTGTCAAATGAGGTAAAGGCTTGGTCAAAGGTACTTTTGGTCGATATCATGGCAGCGAAAAAAAATTTTGCTTTGATTTGCTCGTGAGTGCCTTTGATGTGCATCCAAAAGTAAAATACCTTTGATGCAAGGGGAGCAGGGATGGCGTAGTGGTGAGAGCACTCGCCTTCCACCAATGTGGCCCGGGTTCGATTCCCGGACTCGACGTCATATGTGGGTTGAGTTTGTTGTTGGTTCTCTTCTCTGCTCCGAGAGGTTTTTCTCCGGGTTCTCCGGTTTTCCCCTCTCCACAAAAACCAACATTTCCAAATTCCAATTTCATCTGCTTGTAAAGCGCATTTGATCATATACACATGGAAAATGCGCTATATAAGTTCTCAATTATTATAATAATATTATTATTATTATTATTATTAATAATATTATTATTATTATTATTATTAAGTTAAAAAATAACAGAGATGTAAAAATTGCTACTATCAAAACGTTTCAAAAGTGCTCAAAAGAGTGACTGTTTGTTCGCGCACTTCTGTGACGCAAATCAGGCAACAACCTTACATTTAGGAGCAGTATAGATAGCTGTAGATAGCTGTAGATAGATAGCTGTAGGAGTGACGCTTCGGGTCAACTAAAGGGTCAGAGGTAGATTAAGGTTAGAATAAAGGTTAGGTTTGTATGCGCCGAAAAGGCAGTGGCATCCAGCTTCTTCACCAAAACTATTCGATCAGTTAAAGAAATTATTTTATTACAGAAATTATTTTCTGTTTATTATTCCGATTGTTTTCGTTATTTTGGGTTTAGTTTTAGTCTCAATATGTCTTAAGCTCCCATTGCAATTGGCTGGATACATCTTGACAACAACCTGCAGCAGCTTTCATGTAAAGAAATTTGTGAGACTGATTTTAACAGACGAAACGAAAGAAAGAAACTCGACACGCAGTTTAATGTTTGTGTTTAGGAGTTGTATTCGCTTTTGATTTTTCTGGCTAAAACTTCCTTGAACTGTTGATGGATACTGACGTATCCGAAACATGTCTTCTAAACTCAAAGGTTGTGTCTTGTTTTTGAAATGTTTAACAATTCAAATTCTCATTTATGTATAGAAAATAAACTTTATAGTGAAATAACTACCTCTGCACTGAATCTCTCCAGATGTCCATGTACCATCCGCTTGACATCTCCGAATAGACTCTCCGTGAGGAAAAAATCCTTGCTTGCAGCTGAAGGTGATGACACTAGGATATGTTGTAGTGCTACCATGAGAAACAGCATATTCAGGAACAGTTATGGGTCCACAATCAACAGCTGCGAAGAGAAATACCAAAGAAAGTTTACAAATAGTTGGTGCCTGCCAGTCTCTGTTTCCATTTACGAATACCTTGCGCTACAATTTTTTTTGTTGCACATTGGCAAATTAAAAAACGAACACACCACATTTCTCTATTGCACATAAATAAATTTAGAGAACTGTAGACCACCATCTTGGTACTAAATAGTGCAGTCAAAACTCCAAAACGTTTAACGCTCTTAAGAACAAGCAGTGGTGTCTGCGTTCAAGTTTCTCTTAAGATATCTATTATATTTATATCGTTTTCGTGTCCCTAAAGGCGTTAACTTTGAAAGCTTGGAAATTTTTACTTTATACTTAAGTGGAGTTATTTAAGTTTTGTGGACCTTGAGCAGATTTTCTTTATTGATTATACAGGTTAAGTTTCCAAATCATGGCTGTGCTAAGAGCTCAAGTTTGTCTATTTTAAGAAACTTAGAGAAAGCAATAGTTTTAATAACAAGTAAGAAGTCAATTGGCTCGTGAGCTGTTTGTTACTGTACCTTGGCACTTAACATCTTCTCCACTCCACTGCCCATTAGCTTCACATTTTCTTGTGATGGAGCCTTGGAGCTCAAATCCTTCATCGCACTTGAATCCCGCTTCGTTTGGATAACTTGTCTTGGAGCCAGTCATAGTTCCGTTGAGAGGTTCTGATAGTTTACCACAGTTTATCGCTAAAACAGATAAAATCCAAACAAATAAATAAACAGACAAAAAACGTTTTTTTAACCGATTTCATCGTGACTTCAAATTCTTGCAAACGTGACTCATTTTTAATAATCAGCAAGAACACCATCACTTTAATTATATAGTTGGGTATGAGAAACGCTCTTCGGCGGGAATTTTGGAAACCTCAGCCATCAACTGGCTTAATTTATGCATTACGGCATAAGTTTATCAGGCATTGCATCTACAAACCTTCGCAAAATGCACCAGTTCTGCTCCAGGTTCCATTTGCTTGACACCTCATTTCGGGCGTCCCATGAAGAGTGAAACCCGCGTCACAAGCTAACCTCATAATGCCTGGGAAAACTGTCGTGTTACCACTCAAACTACCATTACGGAAAGGCTGTGGGAGGCCACAATCAACCGCTACCGAAAACAAAAGGAAAAAGGAAAGCAAACTGATTTTCAAAAGAAGAAAACAATCAATCTTCGTACAGCACCCATCACCCCACTTCCCCAACATGCAAACACCAAGGAAATCAAACATTAATCCATCTACTTGACTTACGAGTACAAACGGGCTGGATTCCACTCCACGTGCCATTAGCAAGGCACATTCTTGAGAAGGATCCACGGAGGATATATCCACTATCACAGGAGAACCGTGCGAAATTCGGGAACACTGTTAAGCTACCAGATAAAGCGCCATTCGGTGGAACTGACAAAAGACCACAGTCAACGGCTGTGGAAACAAAAAGTCAATTAGATTAATAACACTTCATGTTTTGGGGGCAATATAATTTAGCTAATGTAAAACACAGAAATAACGGTGACTGGGTTTCAGTGTAATCAGATTTGTGATACTCAGATTTACTAATTTGTGAATAGATAATGAAAAATCTGTTGCCAGTGGGGTAGTCTCGTGAAGGTCTCATACAACGTTTGGCTAAGTTTAGCAGGTATCATCTCACCGTTATCAGTTTGACCTGTCCATACCTTGGCAAGAAGTATTACTACCACTCCAGGATCCATTCGCTTGACATCGTCTCACTTCTGATCCTTTTAAAATAAAACCTTCGTGACAGCTGAAAGTGGCTTCGCTAGGGAACGTCGTTTCACCAGCAACGTAGGAACCATTTGAGGGAAGAGAAAGTGGACCGCAGTCCTTAGCTATAGAAGATAAAATGTCAGTGCATTGAAGATGAATGAATTTACTGACTTACTTATAATAGTTTGTCACAGTCTTAGCCTTAACTCTACACCAAACTTTGGAAGGGAACGACTTCTTACAATAATTTTGTAGAAAAGAGGGAAATAATTTTGGCACATAGGAGAAGTGTTCCCGAGTAGTTAGGCCGGTGGATTTTACCTTCGCAAAAGCTTGAAGTTTTGCTCCAAGTTCCATTTGTTTGGCACTGTATCTCAGATGAGCCTCGAAGGAAGAACCCCTCATCACAACTGAGATGCATAATATTTGGATACACTGTCCTCATGCCAATAATATTCCCATTCTGCAAAGGCTGCGGCGCACCACAATCAACAGCTAGAGCAAGATTCAAAGAAGAAGTGTTGAAACATAATTTAAGCTAATTTGTCTTTTACACCGAAATGAAGCACTAACAGACGCTTACGAAAATGCGCACTGAATTAAATTGTAAAAGGCAACCAGTCCGTCATTGAATTTATCTTCTCTAAGGCTTTCGTCTTGTGGAACAGAAAAAAAAAAAAACAAAAAGCCTAATGCGCATTTTATTTAGTCATTTATCTCTGCTGTTTTTCTCAAGTGTGGAACCGGCAGAGTAAGAACAAGTAGTCAGTCAACGAACAACAGCAACCACACCGGCGCCACAAATACGCCATAGGCATAAAATCGGGATACACATGAGTCAAAAGAGATAATTGCAGTCATTCTCGATGCGTATAATGCTCCAGTGTTATAGGAAAACGTTCTCCGATGATGATCATTATGGGAAGAAACGCACTAATTTACTTTAAGCTGATAAAAACAAGCTTTCTTAGTGAAGAGCATGGCTTATTTTCCGCAACAGAAGAAGAGCACGTGCGGTGGATCTTTGTCTTAACAATTGTGGCTTCAGACCTACCAACACATGCTGTGGACGAACCACTCCATGTCCCATCAGCCTGGCAAGTCCTCGAGAAAGATCCATTGAGAATAAAACCAGGATCACAGTTAAACAGCACACTGTTTGGGAAAACCGTGGAATCACCAGAAGAGGAACCATTTATAGGAACAAGTAAAGGACCGCAATCCACGGCTAAAAGTAATTGCCAAAAAGTACGATTCACAGGTAAGAAAACATTTCTGAACATGAGGGAAACTTTCAACAGACGAGACCTTACACAATTCAACATATCCTTCAAAATAGTAGCCTCAGTGAAGCTTACCATCACACACAGTTGGAAAGCCACTCCATGTTCCATTAGCCTCACACGTCCTCTTGGAGGAGCCACTTAGAATGAATCCCGAATCACACTTAAACAGGACACTATTGGGAAATACTGCGGAGTCACCGACAGAGGTGCCATTGATGGGAACAGACAAATGACCACAGTTGACAGCTAACAATACAATCAAAATAAACAAAGATGAGCATATGTAACGAGAACTGCAAATAAATGTCCCTTAAAAGCTTGATTCACCATGTTAATTGTAAATAAAAATAAAAATTTCAATCTCAAAATGTCATAGACTCAAAAGTATCAGTCATATCATAAACGAGAAATCAATATAAAAAGCAGAACTAAACACATGAGAAATAAGATTAAAACCAGTATTTGAAAAACTTCCAAGTTCTACCTTTGCAAAATGTCCGATTTCCGCTCCATGTTCCATTCTCCTGACAATACCTGACGTCAGAGCCCACGAGATTAAATCCTTTATCACAACCAAACTCAATCTTGTTTGGAAAAGTTGTTAGATTACCAGTAGAGGAGGCGTTCCTTGGGACAGGTAAAGGTCCACAATCTCGTGCTGAAAACAAGATGATACAATAATGGTACAATTTCTATGGGCCACATTTGTTATACATAAATGTATTGTTATACATTGATAGTTATTCAAGTGAGTGAGGTATAATCTCCTGAAGGCAAGTTATAAGCAGCGAATACGAGCCAGCAAGGTAAAGAGAAAACACTAAAGTTTCCTTTAAACGTACCATTACACACGACTGGCATTCCACTCCATGTCCCATTAGCCCGGCATGTTCTCGAGGAGGATCCATTGAGAATGAACCCAGGATCACAAGTAAATAGTACACTGTTTGGGAACACCGAGGCGTCACCAAAAGAAGACCCATTCATGGGAGAAAATAAAGGACCACAGTCGACAGCTAGGGATAAGTAATAAAATCAATTTTCTAATTACGTGTGTTTCCAGCACGATTCATTCACCGTGTCAGGGGTATCTGTATGTAAAGGAAAATAATGACATATTATACCACTTCTAGCAGATAGATGTAGTTATCATTACTATAAGAAGTAATCAACTATATTATGAAAGAGATCGCACCTTCACAGAAAGTTTCCGTTCCACTCCAGGATCCATTCGAGAGGCAACGCCTCAAGGGTGAACCGTTTAAATTGAATCCCTCATCACAGCTAAAAATCGCTTCATTTGGAAAGGTTGTCGCTCGTCCAGAATATGAACCATTCAAAGGAACAGCAAGCTGCCCGCAATCCTTGGCTACAAAAGGTAAACGATTATCCCTGTGATCAATAGGGTCTCAATAATCTGATATGAAAAGACTTTCCCTTTTTTAGAAATGAAGTAACATGTCGCATGGCCAAGGAAACCAAGAGTAGATTAATTTTCATTGTCCTATCAAGAAATTATAATGATAACGTCAATTCGTTTAGCTAGGCTTAATTCAGGGTATTAGAATAACTTATGTCAACCTTCACAGAAGCTTGAAGTTTTGGTCCACGTTCCATTTGTTTGGCACTGTATCTCGGATGAGCCACGAAGGATGAATCCTTCATCACAACTGAGATGCATAATATTTGGATGGACTGTGCTTCTACCAGTAATACTTCCATTCTGCATAAGCTGAGGCCTGCCACAGTCAATAGCTGAAAATCACAATAGCATAGAACAAGGAACTACCATCATAAAACTGTATTTCAATTGCAACGGCAAAGAATTTTGTAAGAGGTCCGTCCGTGCTTTTGTAGAAAAGACACCTGAATCGCACGAATTGTGATTCACTATACACTGATCTTCTAAACAAATGCGTGACAAATATTTTTGACTGTCCATCCGTCGGTCGGTTAAGTGCCGATAAAAGGTTTTCTCGGGTAGCGACAAGCCAGATGATTCACAAAGTGTAGAGGAACAATTTTCAATAGCGCACCTGAGAAAAAAGAAAAGTTACACTTTCAAGTTTGCTTTAGCAAAGTAGGAAACACTCTGTGAGCAAGCAGTAACGTTTCATCAGCCTTAAGGAACCCATACTCTGAAGTTCCTGGCTTTCAATGGGTGTTAGACGACAGCGTCGGTTACCATAGCTTTCTTGTGCAAGGTCAACAGCAGGTAATTCGAGCTCAAATAAACAATTTAAGCAAACATTGGGTTGATTTGAAGTGCGAAATTCAGACCCACCAACACACGAGGTTGAGGAACCACTCCAAGTTCCATTTGCCTGACACATCCTTAACGAAGATCCATTGAGAAGGAACCCAGGGTCACAGTTAAATAATATACTATCAGGAAACACAGTGGAGGCACCAGAGGACGAGCCATTCATGGGGGCCGGTAAAGCACCACAATCCACAGCTGGTAGGAAGGTCAAGACTTATGTTAGAATTCTTTTTGTAATCGTTTGAACATTACAAAGGCTACATTTCGCAAATAAAAAGGATTTGAAATCAAGAAGCACCTTCACATATTAATAAACAAATATTAATTTGGATTGTTTATTAAAACGCCCAACAGAAGCATGATACGCTGGTGTGGTGATTAGTGAATGATTTCACGGAGTGCACAGCTTTGACATCAAAAAGAGAATGAAAGAAAAAAGTAACGTACCAGAGGACAATATTAACAAGAGAAAGGACGATTCCCGTTCTTTATGTGGAATTATGTAGGTGTCTGATATCAGTTGTTGTTGAAAGTTGCCTCAAACATGACTTACCTTCACATACGGTTCGGAAACCACTCCATGTTCCATTCGCCTGACATGTCCTCAAAGTAGATCCGTTGAGAATAAACCCGAAATCACAGTTAAATAGTACACTGTTTGGGAATACTGTAGACTGACCATACGACGAGCCGTTCAGGGGAGTAGATAAAGACCCACAGTCGACAGCTAGTAATGGATAAATTAAAGACATAATCCTTTTTTTAAGTGTAGAAAATCATGGTCAGTATATTTGATGTACAAGGGGAATTGGATAATATTTTGAGAACCATCCGAGTCCTACCTTCACAGTTTGTCAGATTCCCACTCCATATTCCATTTTCTTGACAATGTCTGAGAGATGAACCCCTCATATTGAATCCTTGATCACAATCAAACAAGATCTTGTTCGGAAAAACTGTCAGATCACCAACTGAGGAACCGTTCTTTGGGACAGGTAGACGACCACAATCTTGTGCTGGATAAAAAATAACAGTAACGCTGGGTCCCCTTTTGGAACAAAGGTGATAAGACACATTTGGTGTGTTTGTGATGGGTTATATACGAGATATGAGGATGTAAAAGAAAAAGCAAGGTGATTAAGCATTAATATTGAACGCCATATGACAAAGGGGTGGTCCTCGAGTCGTCAGCGTTTTAACGTCTTCGTGATGTTCCCTTATCCTATCAACTAAGGTGCTAAAACGAATTGTTCTCTTTTAACTCCCCTTTTAAAGCAGCATCATAGTTCACTTCAAAATAAGACCCTCTTAAGCTGGCGAGGAAGACATTTCCCACGATTGCCCCTTGTTTAAGCAAATCTCAATAAGGTCCTGACTCTACAGTTAACCAATTGTTGGTGAGCAGCTCCTAGGCCACTGTGTGCATTTTCTGTTACAGAAACTGAATTGACATTGTCGTTAAAACCAGTTCAAAGTTATGTGGGAAGACTATATTTTGGCAGTACAAGGCAGTTGTTTCGTTTATCAAAGCCCATGGAATCGAGTTTCATGCCTCATGACAGACATTACTTTCTGCGATTACCGCTTAGACCTACCAATACACAGGTTTGGAAAACCACTCCATGTCCCATTTGGTCGGCATGTCCTCTCAGATGAACCATTAAGAATGAAACCAGGATCACAGTCAAATAGGACACTATTGGGATAAACTGTGGAGTCACCAGAAGAGGAGCCGTTTGTAGGAACTGACAAAGGACCACAGTCAACAGCTAAAAGTCAAGGATAAAAATTAGGACGTGCATGTGAACATCTCTGAAAAACCAGTGCATCCCTCGACATCTTGTTCATTGAAATAATTATTATCCAAAAGACGAACCGTTTCTTAGCACGGGAAGAGGGCCACAATCTCGTGCTGAATAAAAAAATGACAACAGCGTCGGTTGAATGCTTCGCATAAAGATACTTTAGAACAGGAAAATTAAAGAATCCAGATGCTTGAGGCAGGAATATTAGTGGGTATAAATGCATGGCAAAGAAAGATGCGTTTTGTTTTTAGAACGTACCAACACAAACGGCCGTGAAACCAGTCCATGTTCGGTTAGCCTGGCATTTCCTTGAAGAGGATCCATTGAGAATGAACCCAGGGTCACAGTCAAATAGTATGCTATTGGGGAACACAGTGGAGTTACCAGAAGACGAACCATTCAAGGGAACACGCAAAGGACCACAGTCCACAGCTAGGAATAAACCATAAAACAGTTTGAAGTATAATTATGGACTGTTTTTCTTACTGCCATCAACAAGCCGCTTTCATCGGTTAGGACTTGTTCACATTACTCAAAAGGACGGTGGACACCATATGACATGCACACAATATAGTATTCCACATCATCAGAGTAGTCTCATCATACGACAGCAGAACCCTATTTCTTAGGCAGAAATCTGAGAAAATAAAGTAAGAAAAGGAGAAGCGTTCTAGGGTATAGCACTGATCTACACTGATTAGGCCTCAGCGCTGATTTGAAAAAGATCAGCTTTCATCATTGTGATGGGCAACTCTATATTAATATGTTGAAAATTACCACCTCTAGCATCTTTCCCGGGTTGGTGTAGTGGACATGGCTAGAAGAAGATAAGCAAACGACCCTGGTTCGAGGTCCGCTCTATACAGTTATTTTTCTTCTCCTACTACTTTTAAGGCTAAATTAAGTTTTACTGTATGTGAGTTAACTTGAAAGGAAAAAGGTCCTTTTGAACGTTGTGAATGAGTGCTAACCGCTTTCATCTGGAGGGAGATTTTATTTACCTTTGCACGCGGTCTGCATACCACTCCAAGAACCATCAGCCTGACAACGCCTTACCGCTGACCCATTTAGAAGAAAACCCTGGTCGCAGCTGAACAAAGCCTCGTTTGGAAAGGTTGTTTCAGTCCCAGATAGTGAACCGTTTAAGGGAACGGCAAGTGGACCACAATCCTTAGCTGTAAAAATAGAATGGACAAGGTCAAAAATTAAAGGAAACTTCAGACAAGGAGACTAATTTCCCTATGCATGTAGACTCTGGTTGACAGCAAGATTCGGATGTCGTTTACGAAAGGTTTCAAGAAAGTTTATACACTCACAGTTAACAACAAGTATCATCAATGGATAATGAGAACGAGAACAGCAGAGTTGTACTTTCACATGGAACACGTTTAAATGCCATCGTGATGATATCTAAAATCAGATGATAGAAAGAGTTTTGATTGTTTACCACTACAAAAGCTTGACAATTTGCTCCACATTCGATTGGCCTGGCATTGTATCTTGGATGAGCCGTTGAGAACAAATCCCTCGTCACAACTGAGATGCATGAAATTAGGAAAACTTGTACTTTTGCCAGTAATACTTCCATTCCTCAAGGACAGAGGCTCACCGCAATCAACAGCTAAAAACCACGGCGACCAAAATAAAACAGGAGGAAATGCAGAAAATAAAATTGTTAGCAAAGTACCAGTCCTTAATACAAAATACTGAACGTCAGATCCATCAATTGCTTCGCTGGATAAGTAACATCAGTGCGTTAACAATAACAACAAGGAGAGTTAACGATAGAAAGGAAATTGCGCGCACAGGATAGAGAGACAATCGTCCGTCCGTCCGTCCACCTATGTGCCCAAAAACTTTTTTCGTTTTAGAATTGATATCACAAGTTTGGGATCGCGAGATAACAAAGATACGTCGTTAAGCAAAGCTATTAGATTTTTAGGAAAGATAAAAAATATTGTGCTTTCAGGAGGAAAAGATCGACCTTTACCAGAAAAAAGCTAACTTCTATCGAAAGGTGTGCGAATCACAATCGCGGCGTCCTAGAGTGAGAATCAAGTCATTACAGACGCTGCCTCCTTCCCATGTTTGAAGGTTTCAAAAGATTGAGGCAGAGTACGTGCCAGCAGTTAAACGTGCCAATACACATGAACGCGACCGTCAAATAAATGTCAATGGTGAAAGGCGAATGTTAATCAAAGAAACAGGAGCGAACAACGAACGTACATGGAATGAAAAGAGAGTAGAGTCACTCAGTCAGAATCGAGATCGTTGCTATGAGCGAGGATGATCTCCTTTTCATGTAAGCAGCGGATTTTTATATGACCGGAAGGAACAGCATTGCTGCTAATCATAAATGAACAACGCTTAGTTAGATATTACAGATGTATCTCGTATGCCTGATTTTCAACTGTTGTATATGGGTTAATGAAAATGCTCTACAGAAAGTGGAGGCACAATTTTGAGTAAGTTGAAATTCTGGTCTTAAACGTACCAGCGCACAGAGTTGACAAACCACTCCAGTTCCCATTTGCAAGGCAAGTCCTCTTGGATGATCCATTAAGAATGAACCCCAGATCACAGGTAAATATAACACTATTGGGGAACACTGTCGAGTAGCCGGAAGAGGAGCCGTTCATGGGAACAGATAAAGGACCACAGTCGACAGCTAACAGCCAATTATTTAAACAAGTCACATTACAAGCGTTTTAAAGTATGGATTCCATAAATAACACTGACGAAACAAAAAGCATATGAAACCCATGAAAATTAATGCCATTGAATACTAAAGAAAAATCGGACCATGTGACAAACGTGTTTTACAACATAGATTGTTAGAACTCTAGTGGGCTATATTTCCTGATAAATTTGCTTATGTAAATGAGAAGAATATGTTTCAATATTTTTTTGGCTGGAATACACAAGCTTAAGCCTGATACCAAAAACCCCAGGCCCAGTATCCTATAACAAAGACTGAAAACATCGAAAACCTTCGCAAAACGTTGGTTTTCCACTCCAAGTTCCGTTTGCCTGACAACGTCTCAAATTAGAGCCTCTTAGATTAAATCCGTCATCACACTCAAACAGGATCTTGTTTGGAAAAACTGTTGAATCACCAATAGAGGAACCATTTGTTGGGACTGTTAGAGCACCACAATCTCGTGCTGGAAAGAGAAGATGCATGTACCAATGTCAATGGATAGCTTTTCTACTTTAGACGTTTTCAGGGCAATACTCTCATAAAGAGATTGCCATTTCATGTACTACAGATCCTTGCCTAATAGCCGAAAAATATAGATGGGATGAATGTTTCTTGTCGCACATAGTAAGTCCCAATTTCTGGTGAAAAATTAAACCGATACACAGTAAAAACTATGGAAAGTACAAAAGTCCGTGGTCAAAGAGGAGAGATGTATCACTGCACCTCGGCATTTCGTGGTGTTACCACTCCATGTACCATTTGTCTCACATTTTCTTAGCTCTGAACCACTCAGGATGAAACCTTCATCACAACTGAAGTGTAAGATGCTTGAATATGTTGTTTTTTCTCCGCCAATCACTGAGCCGTTCTGGGGGCCATATAGTTTTCCGCAATCAACAGCTTCAAAGAAAACAAATGTAAAATGTTTCAAGTGGCACAATTGATCAACAATTCGGTACAAACAAAGAAACAAAGAAAGACAAAACACCATATTGTATATATTTTTTTCGAAACGTTAAACAAATACTATGGTTTCGCGTCGCTTTAAATTACACTTTCTTCCAACCGATTCCTGCTGTTTGCATAACATGGGGTATATAACCAGAGTTTAACAGTTCTTGTCCAAAATTGTAAGGAATTGCCTGTTTCAGAGCACATGCTAATACGTTGCCTTAAACGATTAAGTAAGGCCCTTAATAACAAAGCTGTCTAATAATAATAATAATAATAATATAGGTTCTTATTAAGTGCATTTCTGTATGTCAATACGCTTTACATCGTGATAAGAAAAAGGAAAAAAATAGAAAAACCTTTACCCTGTGTAACATCATAGATCAAACATAGTAAATGTGAGAGACGACCTTACTGGCATCACGCGATGTAATTGCGTGACAGATGATGTAATGCATATCACATGACGTAAGGAAATCACATGATGTTAGGTCGACCGCGTGCGAAAAAGTTTGTCGACCTGTCAAAAATGTAAAGTGCATTTAAGCGGTGCTAACCGAGGGAAATTAAAAGACAAGTTGTGGAAAACTGTTGCTTCGTCGCTGGTAACATTTGGCGACCCCGCCAGGACGAACTGTTCTTGTGGAAACTCGTGCTCGCAAGCAGATGCCATCGAATTGAACGGCGATCGACGGTGCGACCATCGAAGGAATATGATTTGTTTCCTGATTTGGACAGAATTTTATGTTGTTGATCCTGTGACAAGGTTTTTACGGTTACCGAAAGTATCATGACGGCAGTGGAGCTCGAAGAACTGCAACTTCAAGTTGAGGGAGGAATTTGCAAGCTCCCGATATCGGAAATGGAGCAGTTAGCGGAGCACGTTGGCTTGGAATCGAGTGAATACAAAGGTAAAACGAAGCTTGCCATGTCGCGGATCGTTCGTGGTAAAATCGAGGATGAGATGGGGAAAACCGAAAGCAAGATCGAATATCTCAAGGAACTCTGGAATTTTATTTCTGGGACTCCGCCACCGCTGGAAGAATTGCACAGCGCGGATGAAAACAAAGAATCGGCTGAATCGGTGAAAGTGAAAGTGGAATACGAAGCCCTACGTAAACAGTTCGAGGAAATGATGGAGTGGTGTGCGAAGGCTGTGAAGGAGGCTTCAGTGAAACTCGAAGGCACGAAACCAACGTCCACTCCATCTGCAACAACAAAGGAAGGTAACACAGTGTCGCTTGTAGATGTAAAAACTGCTCTTCAGAGATATTTTAAGATTATGGGTGTCATTGGTGGAGAGGAACAAAAGGACGGATTGTCCTTCGTTAGCCTAATTCGTCAAAGTGATGCAGGCTTGAGAAAGGGTACAAGGAAAGGGAGATTATTGATGCAGTTATTCGTGCCATCACCCCCAGCCTCAAGCTGAGGTCCTACTTAGAAACTATGAAAGAAGTGACTTTTCCAAAATTAAGGCAAATGTTGAGGGCCCACTACAAACAGAAGTCAGGTACCGAACTGTTCCAAGAGCTTACAACCATGTATCAGTCACCAAGGGAAAGCCCCCAAGATTTTTTAGTCAGGGCACTTGACTTACGACGACAAGTTCTCTTTGCATCTCAAGCTGAGGGTGGTGTTGTGAAATATCAGCCTTCCCTAGTTCATCCCCTGTTCTTACATGCTATTGAGACGGGCTTACAGGATGATTCTATCCGAAACAAACTGAGACCATTCCTCCAGAATACAGATGTCACTGATGAGGAGCTAACGGAGAAAATTAATGTAGTGGTCTCAGGACATAAGAAACTATGTAGTGCTATTAAGTACCTGTCTGACCAGGACAGAAAGAATGTTAGTGACAGTGACATGTATGTTAGTCACCTCACACCGAACCAACAGGCCAAGGTAGCAAAATTGGTCGGGAAGAGATGTATGGTCCAATGTGTAATAAACAATGTTCATACTGAAGCTTTGTGGGACACCGGTGCCCAAGTTTCTATTGTTTCTAAGCACTGGCTTGCTGAGGACTTGCCCACAGCTGAGCCTCGTAAAATAGAAGAACTTCTAAGTGATCAAGGACTTGACCTAAAGGCAGCAAATGGTAGTGAAATTCCATACGAAGGCTGGATAGAAGTTTCCTTCAAACTTGCGACCTCAGGTGACAAACATGGAATAGCAGTACCCCTCCTGATCTCAACGGACAGTTTGGACCACCCGATTGTTGGATACAACGTCATTGAAGAATTAGTGAAAGACTCTGGTAGTCACACACTTGACAGCCAGAAAGAGACATTAGTTAGTGCTCTTTGATCGAGTTTTCCAAATGCAAAACAAGAGAATGTTGAAGCTTTGATTACACTCATTAGGACAGCCACCCCTAGTGAACTGTGTAGTGTAAAAGTAACAAAGAGAGACGTGGTAGTTCCAAAGAATCAGACAGTGGTAGTTACTTGCTCGGCAAATGTGGGCCCAACTGAATCCAGACTTCCAGTGTTGTTCGAACCTGACATTGAATCACCTTGGCTGCCAGGTCCTGAGGTCCCAGAAACACTAGTGACACTCAGAGGATGTACTGCCTCACGTGTTGCCATTCAGGTGACAAACACAGAGCATGACATCACTTTGAGAAACAGGACAGCGTTAGGAAAACTTCAGCAAGTTAAACTCGAGGTGAAAATGAGAGAAGAGGTAGAAAGCACAGAGGGCTCTGTTCTTCATGCAAACGAGCCGTCGGTCGAGGGGAAATATCAGCTAAAGCAACCTGTACCTGTCTTGCAACAGTGCCGAGGTGAAACTATGGGTCCACCACCAGATGATGACTTGGATGACCTGTCAGAAGACCAGAAAATGGTAGTGATTAACATGTTAACGGAAGAAGCAGACTCGTTCTCAAAAGATGATGACGACATAGGGTGCGCGGAAGGTCTGCGGCTCAAGATCAATCTGTCTGACAGCCATCCAGTCCAGAAAAATTACACAGCTATTCCAAAACCCTTGTACCCCGAAGGTAAACAATATGTGGAGGATCTTCTCAATCGTGGATGGATTCGGAAGTCTCGTTCCGCATACGCGTCACCAGTGGTATGTGTTCGGAAAAAGGACGGGTCTTTGAGACTATGTGGACTTTCGTGGGCTGAAAAATAGGACAAAAACCTGACCGACACCCCCTCCACGTGTGCAAACAACCATAGAAAACCTGGGAGGAAACAAGTGGTTCTCACTTTTGGACCAAGGCAAGGCTTATCACCAGGGATTTGTCAGTCCTGAGTGCCAGCACATGACCGCATTTGTAACACCTTGGGGTCTCTACGAGTGGGTCCGGATCCCATTCGGATTAAGGAACGCACCAGCCGAGTTTCAAAGATACATGGAGAACTGCCTCGAAGGACTCAGAGACAACATTTGTTTGCCTTATCTTGACGACATAATTGTCTTTAGTCGGACCTTTGGTGAACATTTAGAAAATGTGCGAACTGTTTTGCAGAGGCTGCGTTCACACGGGATAAAGCTTAAAGCCAAGAACTGCAGGTTGTTTAAGAAAGAGGTCAATTATCTAGGAAGGATTGTCTCTGCCGATGGATATCGGTTTGACTCGTCAAACGTCAAAGCAGTGCTTGCCCTGAAGGAAACCGAACCAAAAACTGTTGCAGACGTACGGAGACTCTTGGGCTTGCTTGGATACTACCGAAAGTACATCCAAGATTTCTCAAGAATTGCACAACCGCTATTCAAACTCCTGAAAGCACCAGAGGGGAATGGCAACAGACCTTTAACACGAACAGCAAGACGTGGTCAGGAAGGAAACAGGACACAGGCGCAGTCTAATTATGCCATCAGTTGGACACAGGAACACCAAGGAGTACTACAGAGACTTTTGGATTGTCTTGTAAACCCACCAATCCTTGGTTATCCGGATTATAGCCTTCTATTTGTTCTACACACCAATGCTTCGAACAACGGTCTTGGTGCAGTACTTTATCAGCGTCAGTCGCGAATCATGCGTGTTATAGGATATGGATCCAGGACTCTTACCCCAGCTGAGAGGAATTATCACCTTCACTCGGGAAAGCTCGAATTTCTAGCTTTGAAATGGGCTATCTGTGAACAGTTTAGGGATTACTTGCACTTTGCCCCTTCATTCACTGTCTACACTGACAATAACCCTCTAACCTACGTGTTGTCTACGGCCAAACTTAATTCAACTGGACATCGCTGGGTTTCAGAACTCGCGGATTACAACTTTGATATCAAGTACAGGCCCGGTAAAGTGAACAAAGATGCCGACACTTTGTCAAGACTTCCTATGGATATCGATCAGTACATACCAAGCTGTACACAGGAAACATCACAGGAGGTGATTAGTGCTACTTTGTCTGGAGTAATGGCACTTCAGCATGGTGGAACAGTTTGGATAACCGCACTTAGTGACAGGACGGAGACATCGGATCTTGAAGCTAATATCCTTGATTCCAGGAAATATGACAAAATTGAGCCCCGTGTCATCTTGGCGAGTCAAAAACGGGATCCAAGTATTTGTAGAGTGCTGGTATACAAAGTGGATGGATGCAAACCAGCTACCCATGAACTCTGTAGAGAACTTCCCTATACACGAAAGTTGCTGCATGAGTGGCCAAAGCTGGAAGGTGGAAAAGATGGGCTGTTGAGAAGAAGGTGCAGAGAACATTTACAATTGGTGTTGCCTAGAGAATTCCACCCATTAGTCTACAAGGAGCTGCACCAGGAAATGGGTCATCTGGGAGCAGAGAGAGTACTACAATTGGCTCGCGAGAGATTTTATTGGCCCTACATGCAACGTGACATCACTCATTTTGTGACGCGCGTGTGCAGCTGTCTCAAACAATGGCGACCAAATATCCCAGCACGGGCCCCTCTCCAGCCTGTCCTCACTAATACACCATTTGAGTTGATATCTATCGACTATCTTCACCTGGAAAAAAGCTCTGGTGGACACGAATACATCTTGGTCATTGTTGATCACTTCACACGGTTCGCACAAGCATACCCCACTAGAAATAAATCAGCCCGAACGGCAGCCGATAAGCTCTGCAATGATTTCATGCTTCTTTTTGGATTTCCTGCGCGCATTCTACATGACCAAGGGAGAGAGTTTGAGAACAAACTATTTCACCAGTTACAGCAGCTGTGCGGGATGATTCGCTCAAGGAGTACACCTTACCACCCACAATGCAATGGTAAAGCGGAGAGGTTTAACCAGACATTGCTGTCAATGTTAAGAACTCTACTCGAAGAAAAGAAAAGCAGGTGGCATGAGTTTGTTCCCAAAGTTGTACATGCCTACAATTGTACCAAGAGCGAGTCAACTGGGTATTCACCATTTTATCTCCTGTTTGGGCGCTCGCCGCGTTTGCCAATAGATATCATCCTTGGAACATCACCCGATTCAACGTCAGGAACTCACAGTGCTTGTCTGCTATGACAGAGGCGTACTCCATAGCTGCTGAAAAGTCGCATATGTCAGCCTCTAAGGGGAAGAATTCTCACGATCGCAAAGCCCACTATTCACACCTGGAACCTGGGGACAGAGTCCTTGTCCGTAACCTTTCAGAGCGTGGAGGACCAGGTAAACTTCGAGCGTACTGGGAAGACCAAATTCACGTTGTTGTGGAACGGAAGGGAGACAGCCCAATCTATGAAGTGAAACCTGAAGAATGAGGCCCAAAGAATAGAGTTCTGCATAGGAATCTGCTTCTACCATGTGACTTTCTGCAACTAACACAAAAGCAGAAACCTCAAACGAGTAATAAAGCCTCGAGTAGAAACAGGATCCCACATCAAACTCGCAGTGAGTACAGGGCAGTGAGTACATGAGTGACAGTGACGACGATGAGTTCTTAACTTATTCACCAGTGCAATTTGAGGAACGGTCTGTTCATGGAGACAGTACTAACTTCGAATCCATTGTTGCCCCCAATCAGTCTGTGATGCTAGACAGTGACGTCCAAAAGTATGATGAACGGCAAACAGTTCACCACGATACAACAGAGGTTGAACATTCTGATTCCCTGGAGAATGATCAAGATACGTCATCTGTGTCCGTTCCACAGGAGTTGGGATTGGAGCCAGAGTCAGAAATGGAGGAGCCAGCAGCACCAGATCAGGACCCGGAACCAAGCTCTATACCCTGTAACTCGGTGGCCCTATCCGCCTTTGCAACCACCTGTGTACCAGTACCCGCCACCTCCTTATTATGGTCCTTTGGCATACCCGTATATGGTGTACGTGTTGTGCATCTTGATCTAGATTTATTGGCTGTTCATTGATATTTTGTTGAGAAGATATTAATTACAAATATTTTTCCATTGTGCCTTCGGGATAGGCAAAACAAGTGATTTAGTCACGGAACAAAGACCGTGCTACAAGTGTTTCTTAGTTTTATTGGTAAAATTGTTGACTTGGGCCTGATCAACCCAACTATGCAAGAGAAGTACAGGAGCGAAGGGAGAATACAATAACAAGTCTGAGGAGGGAGGGGACTACTCCTTTGAACATTGTAACAAATGTCTCGGAGGACATTTCTTTAAGTCGGGGAGTGTGTGAAAGATGACCTTACCGGCATCACGCGATTTAATTGCGTGAAAGATGATGTAATGCGTATCATATGACGTAAGGAAATGATGCAACCCGATCACATGATTTTAGGTCGACCGCGTGCGAAAAAGTTTCTATGTTATGCACGGTTTCAGCGACCTGTCAAAATGTAAAGTGCATTTAAGCGGTAGTAACCGAGGGAAATTAAAAGACAAGTTGTGGAAAACTGTTGTTTCGTCGCTGGTAACATAAACTTAAGCATAAAAATCAATGGAAAATTTTCCGAAATGAAAATGTTTTAAGTTTTGTCTTAAATGTGCAACACTTCCTGCATTTTTGACATATTCTGGGATAGCGTTCCATAATTGAGGTGCTGCAGTAGAAAACGCACTTCCTCCATATGTTTTGGATTTTGTGGCTGGGGTGCACAATAGCGAACGGGATGACGATCGTAGTGCCCTTGATGGATGACATTTTTAATCAGAGGTTCTAGCTATCCAGCGGATTGCTCATTCAAGATTTTATATGTGATTTATATGTGTCTAGACGGAGACAAGGTTGCGGCAAACTACCAGCCAACTGCGAATAATTAATCAGAGATCACCCTTCTATGTCTGCTGAGCTATCTTCTTGACTTACCTTCACAAACAGTATTATAACCATCCCATGTTCCATTGGACTGGCAATTTCGGGCAGAAGAACCACGCAGAATGAATCCTGGATCGCAATCAAATTGCACTTGGTTGGGGTATACCGTCCGACTTCCAGATAAAGACCCATTCAGTAGGGTAGGAAGAGGACCACAATCTACGGCTAGAAACGCAAAACAGTAAATTACCTGCGCAATTTACCACAACAGGACTTTCCATCAGGGAACTGATCTTTGGTTCTTACCTTCACAAGAAGTGTCGTTCCCAGTCCATACGCCGTTGGCCTGACACTGTCTTAATTCGGAGCCCCTTAAAATAAATCCTTCATCGCATTGAAAATATATTTTGTTTGGATAAGTAAAATGACTGCCGATGGCGGAACCGTTGGCAGGAGCAAGTAGTGGACCACAATTTTTGGCTGAAAGAAAACGTAAACATTATATTTAATATTGAAATGGTGTGCTTGGGTATGAAGCGCTCAAGAAGAAACAAATTGTAATCGTTACGGCATAACTACGGGAACTTACTTAGTCCTATAATGGGACTCAAAACTCGACCTTCTGTGCTCTGAAAGAAATTTCACTTATACTGTCGACTTTTAGATCCACACAGTGTCGCGCTCTCGGAATATCTCAATTAGATGCCTTTCAGAGATTGAATTTACCTTCACAGAAAGTCTCAACACCACTCCATGTACCATTAGGTCGACATTCCCGGACCATCGGACCTCTTAGAATGAAGCCATCATCACAGATGAAAGTCTTTGTATTTGGATAAGTTGTCTTTTCACCAAATGAGGATCCATTGATCGGAGAAAGCAAAGGACCACAGTCCATAGCTGGAGCAATGAGCAAATAAACGATGTTTATGGGTTTGAAATAAAGGCAAAGACAAAAGATGTAATTCGAAGTTAGTTATGCGCACGGAAAACATGTCAAGGCTGTAAAACAATTGAACCGAAACTCGCCGAATCACCTTGAGATTTACTCCTCGATCAGTTTAAAACCCGGGAGAGTGGTGGTAAATTTGTTTTCTATAAGAAGAAAAATGTGCCTCAACAGATCATACCGAATTCAGTTTTAACATTTTTTTGGTGATCCCTTATGCAGGAGACTCCCAGAATCCAACAATCAAGTCTACTCTACTTTAAATGAAAAGACTAAGCAAGTCTATAAGTAAGGTAATTTGCTGAAATATGTCAATTGTGTTAGATCAGTTAGCTGGCATAAGGCTAACTCGAGATACAGTAAACTCAGAAGTAGCAGACTATCAGTTAAACATGCGTATACCTTTACAAAATGTATTATTTCCACTCCAATTTCCAGTTGAAAGGCACTGCCTTATTTTGGAACCTCCCAGGTTAAATCCCTCATCGCAGGCGAACTTTACTTGGTGAGGATATGTGGTCAAATTCCCAAATAAAGATCCATTAATCGGAGGCATCAGTGCTCCGCATTCTTTTGCTTTTGATAGAAAAAAAGTGTCAGAGGAAAAATTCATAACTCTACTCTAGCAAAACGTTACAAGTAAAAGCACACGTGGGGGAAACACAATAATGTGAAGTTAGGAAGCTTTAAAATAAAAATAATTACTTAATTATCCTCTCCCCGTCGGGGCTTTTCGGGGATAATGATACAAATACAAACTATGCGAGAAACAAATAATTTAAACAAACATAACATGATAAGAATCCCAACTGGCCGGAGGCAAACCAGCTGGTTATATATAAGGATGACGGAGGAGTTGAACCAGGAACTACCCAGACTTATCAGATATAGCTACACCATCAAGGGATCTAGAGGACGAAGGAATATAACAACAAAATGATTCTCACCCCCACACCTTGCACCCGAAGAACTACAACTAGAAGCACAAGTATCTTTAAAATACTGTGAGGTAATTCCATTTTTTGAGAGAAAATGTGCTTCCAGCTTCCCTGTGTATGTAGTGAAGCATATTACGAGGCACTGAGTGGATTCAAATCTACAGCTACCTTCACAAAGTGATTCATTTCCACTCCACGTTCCGTCTGATTGACACTTTCTAACTGTCGAGCCCCTGAGGATGAACCCTTCATCACAGCTGAAGATGAATCGGTTTGGAAAAGTAGTCTGTGATCCTACTAACAAACCATTGGTAGGCACAGCAAGCGGTCCACAGTCTTTAGCTAACATAATATTGAAGATACATGAAATAAACACATAAGCATTTCGGCAATTAAAAAGCAGACGGATACTTGAAACAAGGAAAGACAGACTGGTAACATTTCAGCAAAACATACCGTCACAAAATGTGTCATTTCCAGTCCATCGTTTGTCAGCCTGGCATCGCCTTATCGTGGACCCATGAAGAATGAAACCCTCATCGCACGTGAAGCTTACTTTGTTCGGATACGTTGTTAGGTTACCAGTTAACGTGCCGTTCATTGGAACTCGTAGAGGCCCGCAGTCATTCGCTAAATAGTGAACAAAAAAGTATAATTAAAAGACTTTCTCAAAAGCAAATTTTCATAGTGCAAATGAAACTATTAATGATAATTATGATGACTATGGTAATGGCGATCATTGACAATGATAATGATGATGCCGATATAACAGAAACACAGTATGCTGCACTTAAATGAATGGGAAGAGCATTTTTACGGCAAACTAATTCAATACGCCAACGGAAATCCAGTTAGTGCCTTTCCTACGGGAAAAACAAAAAGGTGCGATCTTGTAGATATAAAGTAATGATCACGGTTCTCTCGTGACTAGTTCACTTACAATTACCTTTACACAGAGGTGTAGTGCCACTCCATGATCCATCCGCTTGACACGTTATGATGTTAGTTCCATGAAGTGTGAAGCCCTCATCGCAGTAAAATTTCAGCAAGTTTCGATAAGTTGTCACTTCACCAAGCACGCTGCCATTTTGTGGAGTTTTTACAACTCCGCAGTCAATAGCTAGAAAAAGAAGGAGAAAAAAACAAATGTTGCTACAAAGGTTTTTTGGAGAGGAATAATGGTTAATCTCCCTTCTTTCTGTTATATTTGTATCGTCCAGCACAGTACTGTACACTGCAACAGCGAAATCTACTCATCTACGCTCATCTATTGAACGGAGAGAAAACCCGTTAAAACTCAATTAAAATGTCTCCACTAAGAAAGGTATGAATGAAAAGACTGCTTATTTGTTTACTGCATATCTGCTACTGAGGGTTCCCTCACAACTTTTACAAAGCACAGTTAAACATTAGACACAAATTAATCTTACCGCTGCACACGGTCTTCATACCATCCCATGTTCCATTAGCTTGGCATATTCGGAGCGTTGAACCACTTAGAATAAACCCCGGATCACATGCAAAATGCATACTGTTTGGATAGACCGTCTGGTTGCCACTTAGAGAGCCATTCATCGGAGCATCAATAGCACCACAATCAACAGCTACCGAAATAAAGATTAAGGAACCGTTCAATAAAGAAAACCTTAGTTAGGATTTACATGTTATCTTTTAATTTCACGAAAGGTACCTTGACAGAATGTGTCATTTCCACTCCATCGTTTGTCAGGTTGACATTGCCTTACAGCAGACCCTTGAAGGATGAAACCTTCATCGCAAGCAAAGCTGATTCTGTTAGGATATGTCGTTATATTCCCTGATAATGTGCCGTTCATTGGAACTGAGAGAGGGCCACAGTCATTTGCTAAATCGAATAGAACAAAAAGTTGATGAGTAACACACTTCTACTTTTAAAAGGAAATAATCATGTCAAATCTTACGCTTTTTGAGAACTTTTCCGAATTCTTCCATTTCCATTTTCCATTTCCATTTATTTGCCATTAACCACATAAAAATACAAAATTTAAAAATACGAAACACAAGAAATTTATAATAACTTAAACTTAAGACAATAGACTACAAATGTTTAAGGTGGTAATGACAAGAAAGCCTATATAGAAGCCGGCGGCTTATGAACTTTAGGCTTCCTGACAATATAGGATACATCATACGAATTGCGGGGACAGCATGAAATATGAAATGTATTATTTTAAAAAGAAAAGAAAAAAAGAAGAAAGAAAAAGAAAAAGAAGAAGTAAGTAGCTCAACAATGAGTATATTTGCCTAAGAAAGAAGGAATTTTTTAAGTCTTTTCCCAAACAAACGGATGCTTTCACTGTTTTGAATGTCATGACTTAACGAGTTGAAAAACTTAGGTCCTTGAAACCGAATTGAAAAGTTTCGAATATTAGTTCGGCAGGGAGGTATGTAAAAAAGGTTGCAATTTCTAGTATAATGCGAATGTAACTGGCTTGCGATAGTAAACATATCACGAAAATAATTAGGAAGTAAACCTCTTTTGAATAGATACATGAATTTACCTATCTGGTATAAATAAATGTCAGAGAATTTCAAAATCTCCTTTTCTTTGAAAAGAACATCAGTGTGGGAATCGAAAGGAACTTTAGATATTATTCTTATTATCTTCTTTTGCAGAAGAATAACGCGATTTAAATTACTCTGATATGTCGATCCCCAAACTGAAACACAATATATTAAGTAAGGGTAAACTAGACTATAGTACAAACAGTGTAAGGAAGTTTTGGGAAGGCAAAAACTTGACTTATGAATAATGCCTATAGATTTTGATATTTTTCTAGAGACACTAAGAATGTGAGGCTTCCATGACAAATGCTCATCAAGGATAACACCTAAAAATACTGTTTCTTTCACACAATCAATCTTATTGTTGTCAATTTGAATAGATAGATCAAGTGTTTGCCTCCTTTGGCGTGGTCTAAAAACCATAAAATTCGATTTTTTAAAGTTAATTGACAGCTTATTAGCTCGACACCACTGTGTTAATTTACACATTTCAGAATTTATGGTTTCGGAAAGTAAATAAAAATCTTTGTGAGAAAAAAATATGTTAGTGTCATCAGCAAAAAGAATAAAGTCCACCACCTTTGACACATTACACAGATCATTTATATAGAGCAGAAAGAGGAGGGGGCCTAGTATAGAGCCCTGAGGCACCCCACACTTTATTTAGCAAGAATCCGAACAAATACCATTAAATTCTACATATTGTTGTCTATCGCTTAGGCCCGTTTCAAACGTCGAACTTCTCATGTGCCGAATCCAATGCAAATGAGCGAAAACAATAGATTTTTCTCATTTGCATTAGATTCGGCACATGAGAAGTTCGACGTTTGAAACGGGCCTAAGATAGCTTTCAAACCATCTAAGTGCAGTGCCTCGAACACCATAATGCTCTAGTTTTGAAATTAAAATTTGATGATCAACGGTGTCAAAGGCTTTAGACAAGTCTATAAAAATACCAACTGTATATTCCTTATTTTCAATAGCGGAAGAGATTTTGTCATACAAACAAGCTAGAGCATAAGCAGTGGAGTGATGTTTGCGAAAACCATACTGATTATCAGAGAGAATTTTGTAGACATTAAGAAACCTTAAAAGACGATTGTACATGACTCTCTCTAGAATTTTAGAGAATGCAGGTAAAACAGACACGGGTCTGTAATTTGTAAATATATCCTGTTCACCAGATTTAAATAAAGGAATAACTCGAGCAATTTTTAATTGATTTGGCACAATACCAGAGGTGATGGATAAGTTAATCAAGCTAGTAATAGGAGAGATTATTATATCAATAGTATCTTTAATTAAGTTCATAGAAATATTGTCATGACCTACAGCATTACCTGAACGACAAGTGCGACATATTTCAATAATTTCTTCCTCATTTGCAACTTCAAGAAATATTGAATTGACTAGTCTGGGGGGGTAAGAAAGAACTATGCGACTTTTCTGATGCAGGAATTTTGCTAGCTAAATTAGGGCCAATGTTAGTAAAATATTTACAAAAAAGATTAGCTATTTCCTTTGGATCGGAAATTTCACGAGAATCTGCCCTAAATACGGATGGTAGACCACGCTTACCTTTATTTCTATTAAGAATTTGATTGAGAACTTTCCAAATGGCCTTAACATTTGATTTTAGTTTCTCAATTTGTTTTTCATAATATAAACGCTTAGCAACTCGAAGAGAATGGGTGAGTTTGTTTTTGTAAGACTTGTATACATTTTCATTAGAAGAGTTAGGGTTATTAAGAAAACACTTATACAACATATTTTTCTTCTTTGTTATGTATTTCACTCATCTTCCCATTACCTTCACAAAATGAGTCGTTGCCACTCCATGTTCCATTGGCCTGGCAATTTCTTTCATGAGACCCAACAACCGTAAATCCTTCGTCGCATTCAAATCTCAGCAAGTTAGGAAATGTCGTCTTGTCACCAAAGATGCTCCCATTCCTTGGAACAAGGAGCTGTCCACAATCGATTGCTACAGAAACATAATTAGATTAAAGGTACAGGACAAGCGCGTTAACTTTGGATAAAATCAACATAAACCAAAACTTAAGAAACAGTTAATAAACTCTTCCGATTGGCAGTGTTTTTCGCATAAATGCTCTATGTCTGGTACCACACAGAAAACACACAAAGGGTAATGGGCAAAATTCTGGTGGCAGGGAAGCGCTTAAATCTAGGGATAAGGGGACCAGGAGAGAAGCCCTCCTGGGGGGAGACAAGATCGAGTGGTACCGGGGGTAGCCACCCTGGACAGGAGTCATGATCAGTCTCCGGGGGTGAGGCCCATATCCCCCAGTACAGGAACTAAGGGGAACCAGGAGGGGTGGCCCTCCTGGGTGGAGTACAGATCAGGTGGGACCGGGGGTCCACACCCTGGAGTGGATATTTTTCCGGACCTGTCTCCAAGGGCTAAGCCTTACTGTGGGGTACAGTGCAGCCAGGGGTTGCACTTCCCTGCCACTCCTTTTATTTGGAAGCCAGACAGCAGTTTACATCCCGGGAACCTAATGAAGGAATGAAACCTAGTCAAGTAGAAGACCCTAATCTAAATGATTAATTTTAAGGATACATATAGATATATGGGAATAAAGTAATGATCTGCTTAAAATACGTGCTGGTCGTGCTAGATGCTGCTACTCTGCTACTCTGCCAGCCAATATAGAGGTACTTAGAACTGCTGAATCATTACATGTTTTCAAATCCAAAAATTAAGAGCATTAATAATAGATAATAAATGCTGCTCCTTTGTAATTAGTTTCATTCTCACTAGGTACTGTAGACCCAATGTATATAATAATTTTCTTGTTTCTACATTATCTTAAACTTGTACATAATATATAGTATTACTTTATTCTAATTACCTTTGTCATTTGTATTCTATTTGTTTTTGCTATACCTTCGGGGATATGAGCATTAGTTGATGCTATCTTTGGAAATTCGAAGTGAGATAAAGTTTTGATTTGATTTGAAATATATAGGGAACATAAGAAATAATCGAAGACCTAAACAAAGGTTCCAGTCCGAACAAAGGGTGGGTGGGAGGGAAAAAACGCTGTTGTGAATGCACCGAAGCTCTAAAAGAACTGACTGGGAAAGGACAGTGTACGGCAAGAAAGGGAGCACACGTGCATGATGAGCATGTGATAATATGAATGGAACCTTTGTGGAGTCTAGTAATATATCATGCTACATTACAGTGGACTTTGCCAAAGAAGAAGGATACATTGTAATCAAACAACTAGTTAGTGTTCATTGTTCTTTTTTGTACTTTGAACTAGTATCTACCATTACTTAGTACAAAAGTTTATACAAATGTTTCATGTTGTGTGACATAAGAACAGAGACATGATTGTTGCTAGTATGTCCTAAGCGTGCTTTCATGGGGCATCATTCTCAGGTTTATTAACAACAGTTTATGTTACCATAAACTTGAACAAAACATGTTTTCAGATTTCCGTGTATTGACCGTCCGTCCGTCCTTAAATAAAACCCGTTTAAAACGATGGGCACAGCACTTAACCGAGAGAAAATGACTTTTGTGTCTCCGGATGATGATATGTCTAAAAGGTACACTCAAGTGGCCACACTCAGTTGTTTCAGGAATGTGGAACAGATTTTTCCTCTTTCAAGCGTACTATAATGGGCTGGCATAATAGTTAAATAATGCCAAGACATGAATCAACAAAGCAGTAGAAAAAGAGGACGCTTACAATTTGCAATTACGAGCAACTGCAAACGTAAGAAATCATCAAATATAATTACATTTCACGGCTTCTCGTTCCCGGTGCATAGACAGACAAAGTATATTGTATCAGGCTTCTTTGCTGAATCCTTTGATTTTGAAGCGATATTTTCGACCGTCAAATTTGTGTGACCACGGTATATCGGACGCGTACATAGAGATTATACAGTATTAGAAAAATGCGCACCCGCTAATAGACTGTAGTTCAACTAGAATGTGAAGAGGTTTTAAGCCTTCTGCGTAATTGTACTCTCTTACCTTCGCAATACGTTTCGAGTCCATCCCATGTTTTGATAGCTTGACACTGCCTCACAGCTGAGCCAATTAGAATGAATCCCTCGTCACAGAAGAACATTACCTTGTTTGGGTAAGTAGTCTTACTCCCCACAGATGACCCATTCCTAGGCATCACCAGGGGCCCGCAGTCATTGGCTAAAAGGAACCATATCACAATAATCACCTTATCAGAGCGGGTTTCAAATGAGCGTCTAAAAAAGAATCAGTGATTGGCTGTGATTGACCAGGTTAATTACTTTGGTTTTGGTATTATCACACTGTATTGAAAACCCATTTGTCTATTAGTGTAACAAGGCACGGACAGTGACTTCTGAGGATAACTGTTTTTGGCGACAGTGATTGGCAATCACCCAAACAAACACCCAAATAATGATTTTTGACAGATTTAGGGTATCACGTCTGAGTTCAAATCATTTACAAGAGTCAACCAAATCGCAGTGACGAAAAATGTGAAACAAAAGTACGCGTGCGCTAAATAGAACCCACATCAATTTTGCCTTCTTCCATCGGTTTGGTACCTTCATCCCACCACACTCCAAACTACCGTTAATTCGAGTTACGGTACTTGATTTCCCAAGACACTTACAAATCATTTTCTACAAATCATTTTTTTATTGCGGTTGAGAAGATCAATTAAAGGTTCATACACACCTTGGCAAATTGTTTTATTTCCACTCCAAGTGCCATTTGACTGACAGCTCCTCCTATCAGAACCATACAGGGTGAACCCCTCATCACAGTTAAACAGTAATATGCTGGGATATGTGCTTGCCTCGCCATAAACAGTTCCATTAACCGGGGCAGAAAGCGCACCACAATCGACAGCTAGAAAAGAGCCATGAAATAAAATCTGATCAAATAGGTGAGATCTTCAATATCATAACGTCTACCCTCCTTCACCAATTTACCTCTTTTTCAAGGGAACGAAAGGATCAATAGTTCTATTCGTGCATCGACATACACGGCATGGCTAGTATGGCCAACCAATCAGCAATTGAAAATAGTCCACAGCCTTTAGTCGACTCGGCTTCTTGTCTTTCAGATTTTCTCATGATAAAAAAATATACTCCTATTTTCAGTTTGTCTAGAAAATAAAGGTCAATGCCTTTGGCTTATTAATTTGCTCTAAAAAATGCTAGCATAAGGTACGAAAGCCAAACGGAACGATTCCAGCACATCCAAGTATGTTACCGAATGGCTCCAACTACCTATCAGTGTCTCCCCGAGGACGGACGCTATAAAGTCACGTGATTATTACTACATGAGCTCAGATCTTTAAACATCGATCAAAGTCTGTGTTTTCGATATGCTCCTTCAATACCAACCGGATACAGGCTGTGCGCGTCGGCTCCTCCCTGTCAACATGGAAACAAGTTGATGGTGGCGTTCCACAGGGAACAAAGCTCGGACTAACGCTCTTTGCTGTCATAACAAACAAGCTGCTCAGGAATTGGCATATGCGTACGAAGTATGTCGATGACACTACTGCATTCCAAATTATTCCAAGAAACTCTATTAGTATGCTAGATGTATTAGTCAGAGAAATCCATGACTATTGTATAGAACACAAGATGAAACTAAATCCCAAAAAATGTAAAGAAAGTGTTGGAAATCAAGAAGTTGAGCGAGTAGGAACGTTTAAGCTTTAAGGAGTCATAATTAGCGATGACCTTAAATGGAACACTCACGTTGAATATGTAACTACCAAGGCAGCTAAGAGATTATACGCTCTTAGGTTGGTGAAGTGCGCAGGAGTCATGCCAAAGGATTTGCTCAAGGTATACACATATACTATTAGATCGGTCTTACAGTATGCTGCGCAAGTGTATTCCTCATACCTTTCTGACGCTATTGAATCTATACAAAGAAGAGTCTTTCTACTTCCAAACTCTAGTTCTTAACAAGCCCTAGATCAAGCAAATTTGACATCGTTACCAGATCGCAGGATATTCATATGTGAAAAGTTGATAGTTGACATGAAGAATGAAAGCCACCCCATATCTTTTATAGCTCCGCAAGTTATAACAAGATCTATCCCATATCAGTTAAGATCAGGAAATAACAAAGCTACTACAACAATGAAAAGGACAAAGAGAGCAAATGACTTTTTTTACTCTTAGGTTTTCGTAATTATTATTGTAAATACTAGTTATGCAACGCTTTCGAGTGGTATACCGTGGAATATCCCACGAGTCACTTGTATTTTCTTGGTATTCACTCGAGCCTTTAGGCGAGTGTATATGCAAAGAAAATACAAGTGACGAGTGGGATATTCCATGTATACCACGAGAAAGGTTTGCATAACTATTTTATACCATGCCATAGAAAATACAGTGGCCAGCAAAGCCAGCATGAGCGGGAATCTCAACGCACGATGGGAAGGTTGGGTGTGATACCGTTTAATTGCATTGATCGATGGGAAGGTTCGATGGAATACTGACGAATATACAATAATAATAATAATAATAATAATAATAATAATAATAATATATCACATTTATATTGCGCATTTTCTATACAATATTCAAATATTAATGCGCATTGTAACACTGGCCGGGGGACTTTGCCAGACTGCTTATAACGCAGTTTGCAATTAATGAAGTTGAATTATGAGTGCCCCCGTAATGTCAATATCAAATTAAGACAGACACTTGAGGTGGTCACTGCCAGAGTTTTGTTACGTCCCTAGTGGTTCTTTTACGTCCCACAGAATCAGAGAATTATGAAGAGTTGTGAGACGCGGCCTACGGTTTATCGTCCTTATCCGAGAAGACTAGAAAGTCTAACCGTTTGTAGATATCATTACAAAGGCAGCACTTTCTCCTCAATTATTTAAAGACCCTGAGTGTTGGTCCGGCCGGGATTTGAACCCGTGAACTCCCGCACAGTAGTCCGGTGCTCTACCACTGAGCTAACCGGTCGGCGGTTTCCTTTAATCTTTAATCTTTAATCTTTAATCATTATTTATACACGGTAAAAAATTCATCAGGTATCCTAAAACTACTGTATGTACAACATTATGCTATAATTAAAAATTATGCTTTACAACAATATGATATTTATTACACCTGTTTCCATGAATGCCGTCTGTTTAAAAATTAAGATAGAGAAGGCGTTTAAATTGGTTTAATAAATCAGACTCTCTAATGTTACAGGGTAAGCTGTTCCAGAGAGTTGCGCCACTGTAACTAAAACTATTTTTCATGTAGTTAGTTCTAGGAAAGGGGACAACAAGTTTGTTAACCGAGTCCCACTGAGCATAGTTTAATTCAATTCGCGATGAAAATTTAGACGTGAGATATTCAGGAACCAGACCGTTTAAAGACTTGAAAACCATTAGGGCTTTCTGAATTTGACGTTGAGATTGCAAGTCTTTCCAGCTGAGTTTGTGAAACAAGGAATCGACATCAGCGTCATAGCTCGATGAAGTTATTACTCGTGCAGCACGGTTTTCGAAAGTGTTCCTGTATTCTGATTGGCTGTATTTTCTATGGTATGGTATAAATAGACTTAATTAGTAGTATCCAATTTTGTAAATTGCACTGTTTATTCAGTTTTCATCTGCCAGAAGTGTAATGATAAACTATCATTATCATTATTATTATTATTATTATTATTATTATTATTATTATTATTATTATTATTGTGTCAATAACAAAATGCTCGAATGTGATTGGTTCTTAACAGCCTTTATTTCTGTCTTAACTCTTTTCCATCCAACGTCACACATATATGATGATAAATACTGCTTCCTTTTTATGGTTTATTTCTTGTTTAAAGTTTGTCAGAACGTTATAATAATTGTGTGAATAGGACCAACTGTGTTTTAGCAATCATTAAAGCTAAAAATAACGACTACAATACCAGAATTCCGCTGCATATCACCGATCGTTTAACAGCAAAGCCCAAAATGCTTGTTTTTTGGCCAGAGAATAACACCAAAATTTACACATTTTTGTGGCCAACTTTTTAATAAGAAAAACTGCCCAAATATCAAGATTCTACATTTACAGCAAACCTCAAGCTCTCTCCTTATTATCAGCTATGAAACGTTTCTCTCACATTTGGTGCCTGCCACGTTTCAGCCCGTTTCTGAGATCCAATCTTGTGTGTCTTAACTGGACTCGTTCACGGCCGAAAAGAATTCTGGGAACTGTAACCACGCCGCGAGCATAGAACTCTCCTTCAGTTCATTACATAGTTTTTCGATAAGTGCTGAGCCACCCGGTGCTACCAGCAAAATGTTGCATCGATGAGTATTTTTAGCGGTCAGAACTAGCCCACATTGCCTCGTTAGCTCCCCGAATCCACTTGCAGAAAGACAAGAGAGACAGGTTCCATATCGAGCCACCATCATCACAACAGAGCGTGTTTGGCATCTCCATCAACATAAAACCGCCTCTCACCTCTGGTTTCTTTCAAAGGCTTGCCTTTACCCACATTCTAGCTTAATGATGCCAGCATGGGGGCTTCTGCAGAGGAAAATGGCTCAGAAAAGCACTCTAAAACTGACAATTGCACCACAGTCAAGCGATTCCACTGACTCGACAAACAACAGCCACTCGGGTGCATCACGTGACTCTAAAGCCTGGGTCCCCAGTATTTCAAGACAGCAGATATTTTCATAATAACTCCATATATGAAGAAGTTAAGAGCCCCAGACCATTTATTGCCCAAAATCTGGTGAAATAAATAGCACCCACTTGGATCGAAAAGGGTTAATTGGTTGCTTCAGGTCCAAACTGTCCGATTTGAGCTGTCCGATTACAAACACTTCTAATCGGACAGGCCAAATCGGACAGTTACCTTATTTGGGTATGTTGAGCAGTAGCTGCCATGTCGTGTTAGTTGTCAATCTTCGCGCTTTGTAAAATAGCAACCATTTCCGTCGGTTATTTTGTACAATTCTTGGCTTGCACGTCACGCAAGTGTCACGCAAATAAAAAATAAAATCGCTTATCTTTCAAAAAATTAAGTCAAGAAATTGAGATAGTGTAGAAGAGAAATAAGTAAACAACGTATCAAAGTTTCAGCGTTGTGCGATATTCCGAACTCGAGTTATTCGGTAAAGGGTACCACTCAAAATTATAGTGTTTAGTATGGAGACGCCATGCTGGTGTTCCTCTGAGGAACCCCAACATGGCGGCCGGAAATCCATTGGAAACATCTGGAGCTCACTTTTGCTCTCGCAAAAGATTTTTCTCTGTGCTAAACTTCAAAACACTCGCATATACACTTCTCTTAACATATTGGCCATTCAGAACTCGAAAACACAACGTAAATCGATATTTTCATGTACGTGATATGCTTCTCAGACGCAAACACGATGTCATAAATTGCAAAAAAAATCTAAATTCAAACTGCTCTATTTTCAAAACAAAGCATGATACCGAGCTGAAAACATGCAAGCAGATATATCTTTAAAATGTCTTTAACCTGATGAAGGTAAAACCTCATAATTTCTAATTTTAGTATTTTCTGACGTCACGTGCAAGCCAAGAATATGTTTTACAATTTAGAAAGTTAACTTCTAGAGTTTCTCGCATTTTGTTATTGACACAATTAATTGGTAATCGGAGTTCGTGTTGTACAATTCAGGGGTAATCAAATCAGCCTCGCGCTACGCGTTCGGCCAATTTGAAATCACTCGCCCGATTACTCCCTTTATTACTACTACTATTATTATTATTATTATTATTATTATTATTATTATTATTATTATTATTATAAACAGACGCGAGGAGAAAATTTAGTGCACTGCTAAACTCGTCTCTACTCTATTGAATTGAAGTTAAAAAGACCTTACCATCGCAAATAGTTTCATTCCCACTCCAGATGCCGTTGGCTTGGCAATATCTAACAGAAGAGCCGCTCATAATAAAGCCTTCATCACAAGAAAATTTTATACTTTCTGGAAACACTGTCAGATCACCCTGCACTGAGCCATTTTTAGGAGTGAGCAACCTTCCACAATTAACAGCTGTAAGGTCAAGGGAGGAAGCCTGGTTAGAAATTGACATGCCTAAAATGACCAGTCGCATTTAATCACGGAATAGCCGAATTTATTTCGGTTCTTGCTTAGCGATTTGGATTTTGGGTGGATTTTTCTGCGTATTTTTAAAGTGTTTTACGTACGAAAAAGCAATAAGGTTTATATCAAAACAAAGTCAACTGCAAACAAATAGTGTAAAGTTGGCTATTCCAATTACCGTACGCCGATAAACGATGCACTTGCTGACGAAATATAGCTAAACAGAATTATAACCATGATATGCACCCTGAGCCTGGAATGTCATACAAAGAGATTCCTTCAACGAAATAAACTGCTAGGCCGGATACCAAATCAGAGTGAGAAAATACTGAGCTTCGCAAATGCTGTTTACGATAAGGGGGGACGTGGGCTTGGGAGAAACCGAGGTGTACTTGAAGACGAGTGTCTGCATGGCCAACTGAAGCCGACCTTATTTGCCCTTAAAAATAAACGCCTCAATACCTGAACATGACGTTGCATTTCCACTCCAAGTTCCATCATCTTGGCATTGACGTTTCTCTGACCCTGTCATCAAAAAGCCTTCGTCGCAGCGAAAACTGACTTCATTAGGAAACGTCGTTTGTCTTCCAAACAGAGTGCCGTTGTTAGGGATCAAAAGAGATCCACAATCTTTTGCTGTGATGACAAATAAATGGCAAACAGCTACGTTATAGTAATTGAAATGAGCCAGAAAAAAGACTTTCAATTACATAAGGAGTTGCATAATATCACGGTTTACAGACGGCGATCGCCAGGTACATTTTGACAGAGGACTGTTAAGCCGAACACCGCTTCAGAGAAGAAGGAATGTACATAGTGTGTCGTCTTATTTTCCTATAGTCTCAAAAAAAAATACAAATGGCTTCAAAGGTAATATAAAAATGTTTTTGTTCGTTCACTTATGTCAGACCTACCTTAAACATTGGAGCACTAAAACGATTATGGTTGGTCAATTTTAGGGTCACGCGGGTAGATTAAGGTCATAATTTGGGTTGGGTTTGTATGCGCCAAAAAGGGACTGACACTCAACTTCTTCATCATAATAAGTTAACCAGTTATGACACTTGGCAGTTACAGAAATTATTTTCTGTTTATTTTCCGATTGTTTTTGTTGTTGTTGTTTGGGATTCAGTTTTAGTCTCAAGAGGCCTGAAGTCTGAACCTAGCGCTACTAACAAGCTCCCAGTGGGATCGCCTGAATACGTCTTCACAATAATCTGCAACAGCTTTCATAAACCCCATGCAAAAATGGCTGCCTTTAAATTATTCTTTTGTTCTTATTCAAAATAGCCTCACTAACCTCTCTTTTGAGATCAAAATTCTAAAGAATTTGTTATCCCGAACGAGGTAAGTGAGGCTATTTTGAATACGAACAAAAGAATAATCAAAAGCCAGCCATTTTTGCATAGGGTCTACGTGAAGAAATTTGTTGAATTAATCCTTTCGACTGATTTTACAGAAGAAACGGAAAAAAGTAACTCAACACGCAGAGTCCTATTTGTCTCTAGAGGTTACATTCCCTTTTCAATTGGCTCGATTATCCTGGCTAAATAAATTTTCAGCGGGAAACAATTTGAAACTCAACTGTCAAATTTTTACCAATTTAAAACAATACAGCAAATTGCTGCTCAGTAATTTCGTTTCAATGTAAGATGTAACAAAATTGTTAAAGTGAAAAGACCGGCGTACTTGCCGATACTAGGTAGTAACGGAGAAATAGAACGCAAAACGTAGCACTTGCGGAATACAGAGATTGACGGCAGTTGAGGTCAACTAAACGGGGTGATGCTATTATATATAACGCAGACAGCAAGAAATAAAATAAACCGGAGAAATGAATCAAATTCGCCAAGAACGCACGAATAGACTGAACTATAACATTGTTTTCGTTTCATTCTGTATTTTCTTTGAACGCTTTATGTTATGTCCATTGTTAATGATGTCAAATTCATCAAGTTTCCCGCATTGATTTTTTTGGCTTGTTCGTTTCTTATTGGTCGCTAATCACTGACGTCACTTGTCCACCACTGGTTCCTCGTCACGCTTTGTTTATTTGCCGGATCGTTGGGCGGAATGAGTAATCTTAACGCACATTGTGTTATCTTTTCCTTTTTCACTTCTCTATACTCCGATAAATCCACAGTTCCATTGAACCACAACATATCCGAACCAGTGCAGTCCACTGTTTTAGTTTTCCTTACATATATTAGCCATTCACCCAGTTCACTGCTAAATCCATCGATCCAGCCAACCCCCCCCCCCCCCTGGGGGTACTGGTAGGGGTAATTTGTTTTGTTTCCATTTATGGATCCATTCATCGGTACAGGCAGATGGCCACAGTCTTTGGCTAACGTAGAAGAAGTCACGAGTTATTTTGTTCCAAACTTAATTTAATATTTTAAGAAACGTTTAAATTTGGCCCATCTCACTATTGTTCGGTTATAGCATTTTGGGAAAAAAAACACAGCATACAAATAAAACAATCATCAAGGCAGAAAAAAAAAATCGACACCTTTGCAAAATGTGGCCCTTCCACTCCATGTAGCATTGGCCTGACACTTCCTTACAACGGAGCCGTCAAGTGTGAAGCCTCTGTCACAACCAAACTGGAGCACGTGTGGGAATGTAGTAACAGTTCCATTTACACTTCCGTTGAGAGGAGCAGATAATACACCACAATCCACAGCTATTCCATGTAACACAGGTAAGCATAATATATTAGTGTTGACTCTCACAGGCTGCCTTCCTTTTAAGTCGCTTTCATTAAGAAGGTCCTGGTATATGGACACTACCTTAACAGGGCTACAGCCTTTTTCCCAAACCGTTAGCTAAACCTGATACTTGAATACAGCGCAAAAAATCTCGCTAATTCCTGTTGAGAAACTTAACGATGTCTCTTACTTTTACAAGTTATTAAAACAGTCTTAATTTCTTTTCTATATTTCTCTCGGTTCGATTACACGTTTGTTTACCCATCCGTTATCTTGAAAAAGGCTTGTAACCGCAGTATAATATTGGCACTTTTCTCGGACAGGCGGCCAATGTTGCATTAGTACAACACACTACCCTGATGATGACGTAACTACACTAGCTCAAAAAACAGACATCACCTTCACACATCACTGGTTTTCCACTCCACGTCCTGTTCGCCTGACAGAATCTCTGTTCAGAGCCTCTCAATAGGAATCCCTCGTCACAGTACGTTATGACTTTATTCGGATAAGTTGTCAGGTTCCCCATATAAGAGCCATTGAGAAGAACTGGCACAGGTCCACAATCCACAGCTGTGTAAAATACATGGTGTATTCAATAACGAAGTGTCTAAATCCTGATTTGGCGGGTAAATGCATAATTGTTTCAACGGTTTAACTTGTGTTAACGTGAGCAAACGCCACTAAACATTGTGGCGTCTTGAACTATTTGACAGGCAACAGTTTGAAGTGGTAGGCCAGTCTTACTTAAAGTTGATGTCACCATGAAAGACAAGTTATTAGTGGCAGTGTTATACAGGTTGGCAAATTTCAGTTGTTAATGAATAGGAATTAACTCCAGTAAGTTCTTAGGGAAGCGCAATCTTTGACATTTTTCACGAGCCAACTTTCGCACGCAATAGGACACTTTCCCCAATTACAGCAATCGCTTATATCCCGTATTTTATTCTTGTCCTTGAGTCTGGGGTCTGCCACCTTTTGTCCCTTGCCCACACCCCTCCCCGTTCGTCGAGACAATTTAACCTACGTAGATCCGTAGATAAAACTCGGAAGATACATAGTACTGTAGAACTGCCTCCTTTAAGGTCCGCAAAGTCCTATAACATGGAGGGCCGCTAACTTGGATTTCTCGATTTCTATAAAACCTCTGAAATTGTTCAAACCCAATAAAGCAGTGTAAAGGTGTGAAAATGTAAATATTCAGCAGTAAAGGAAATAATTTTTTCATGAAGGGATTCTAAAATGGAATATTAAAAACACATCAAGGAGGACGCTGTTGCCATGGAAACATCAGCTGACACGAAGAATCAACTGTCACCCCAAATTGTTGTCAAGAAGTTTGTTACTTTTTTTAGTGCCCCACCAAAGCAAAATACGGTTAAAGCTAACAAAGGAAAAAGAAATACTTTTTACCAATACCTTTGCAGCGTGTGATACCTCCACTCCATGTAGCGTTAGACTGACAACTTCTCAAAGACGATCCCTCGAGTGTAAAACCCTTCTCACAGGCAAACTCCAACACATTTGGAAAAACCGTGACAGATCCCTGAACGCTGCCATTCACTGGAGGAGGCAGGGGGCCACAGTCTACAGCTAGATTACGGAATAGCAACTTACCATCAACATTAACAACTTCTTTATTTGAGTAAGACTAGTTGGAAGTTATCGTTTGGGCAAAAACTTTCAATAGCAAGTTGAAGCACCCGAGCTGAAATTGTAAACAAACATACTCTGGCGGCTCGTCCGTCCGTCCAGACCTGTCGTTGTATGAGAATGCACACTGAGCGTTAATGGAAATGAGCGTTAACGAAAATGAATATATGTAACGTCAATTACTAACAAGAAAACCCTATAGCAACAGATTTACCTTCACAAGAAGTATCATTTCCACTCCACGATCCGTTGGCCATGCAAGTTCTTAAAGAAGAGCCTTTGAGAGTAAACCCTTCATCGCAAAGAAAATATACCTTACTGGGGTATGTTGTGAGTTCTCCATAAGATGAACCGTTCATTGGCATCACCAGAGGAGCACATTCAACAGCTATCAGTTCAAAGTGCAAAACAAAAAAGGGAAAAGTAAATAATGTTCAAATATGAGGTCCTTAGATGTTATCTGTTCTTGAGAGTCACAGGTTTACCCGAAGAAAAAAAAACTGTTAGCCCCTGTCCGCAGACAAATGTCCCCGCATATTTTGCCCCCAAAATTAAGGTCATTGTTTATGCATATTACCTCTACATAACGTTTCGTTTCCACTCCAAACGCCATTTGATTGACATTGTCTTGTCTGCGAACCAATCATAATGAACCCAGCATCACAAGAGAAGGATATCGAGTTTAGAAAAGTCGTATCGCGACCAATGGAGGAGCCATTGATAGGATCTGACAGCGAGCCACAGTCCTTAGCTGAAATAAAATATATGATATTGAGAACAGAAATTTAAAGCCAAGACAAAGGGTCTTGCTCTTCAAGAAAAAATAACAAACACTGCAAGACAACCGTAAGAAAACCTAGCGGAAGCAGCACCATGGTAATTTCATAGCGCGTTTATTGAGTGATCTTCGATATAAGAGAGAGGCTAATCTATCTCTCTATACAGCGATACACTACCGGTACATTGCCCACGTGTTTTAAGCTGTGGTCACTCGACATGTGACTTGATTACACGACAAGTAGCTCAAGTTCGACATATAACCATTACGTAACACCGAAAAGGAAGAAGCTATTGGAACTAAAGCCCCAAGAAATCGCTTCAAACACACAGAACACAAAACGACCAAGAAAGCAGTCCAGGGTACTAGAAACTTATATTGACGTAACGTTCGTAATTTGGCTTCACAAATCCTTATAATTTTAGCCATTACATTCAGTAATGGTTATATGCCCGCTGAGCGTGAGCTACCTGTCACAAGACAGCCTTAAAATTTAAAAGTTTTCGCAGGTAAAAGAAAAAAAAAACGTGCATGAGAAATTTCCCATTGTTTTAGGCCCGAATGCCTAAAGAAACATTGAACTTGTAACATTTCCTCGAGGGTAATGTTCGTACCTACTCCGTAGATGAAAGCTCTCCCAAGTGGAAACAACAATGCCATCAATGGCAAATTCGTCTTTTCCGGGTCCAGGAAAACACTTTTAAGGCTGATCGCTTTTTTATACATCGGAACTTGCAGTTTAATAGCTTTTCTTTCACTGTAATCCGTCATTTTGCAAAATCTTTTGTTTGTGATAATTACTGAGTTGCTTCAAATACATAAGGAGACCACCTTTTTGCTCATCTAAAACGTACGCGAAACTATATAGCTAAAAGCTCTCTCTTGAAAGTCAAAACAACAATGCCAACAATGAGGAAATTTATCCTGTATAAAAGTATTTTCGCGAAATTCGCGAATACGCGAAAAAATAAATCTTAACAATTCAGAACGGGCCTTAACGGAAAACCATTTTGTTCCATTTTGTTTGTAATTGTCCAACACCAAGACCCTTTTCACAGAATATCGCATTGGGATATTTAATATTTGTATTGATTAAACAAGGTCCTTGGTTGGCAGCCATTCAGCTCCGGGTTAATCATGCATGGCACGAATTACGATGTTTGCATGGGAAACTTAATTTTCCATATCGTAGAAAATGGATACGGAAAAACACATCCTCACGAATTTGCCCATTTCAAAGATCATTTAATGGTCTCAAAAGGCATGAAACATTATTCTTTTTTCGGTCATACTTAAATCCAAGGCCTTCTGAAAAGATCCAAGATCCAAGGACGCAACTATTGCCGGGATCCTTAAAACATTGTACTCGCGATTCAGCGAACTTTTAACTTTACTGACAAAACAAATTATTTAAAATTTCTTTGAAAAGAATTGTTTGAAAAGTTAGAAGAAAGTTCTACTACACTTTTTCTCCAAGCAGTCGTTCTTTTTTACTCGGATCCTCCACGCGTGAGCAAATGTGTAAAATTATACTAATTAACAGTGATCAACGGTGAATACATTCAAGACGCTGGCCGTAACTTTCGAGAAGAACATCCGCCCGGGTTAATAGTTCAGCTGTGGAAAAGGATCAGTGATGTTTACGAATTAAGATTGCCTCGTGGACAAGTTATTAGCACGAATCTACGGTATCACAATCGCAAGAAAGGAGATAATTAAAGCTAAAACTGAAAATTAGAAAAGGTGACACGGGCTACGGCAGAATAGGAAGGCGAAGTGTAATTTATTTGTTCTCTTCAAACTGTAAAACTTACTTGAAAGTCGGTCATATTTAAGAGAAAACGACCACATCATGGTTAGTAAACTATGAAGTGGTATTCAGTTTAGGACCGTAAAGTAGGAGTAGGTGGCAGTTTGCAATGTCGTTGTATCCGCGGATCAACCCCTTATCACAAGTGAAAGACACTTCATGGGGCTGATCCCTAAACATTGATCCATTCGTAGGTACATGGATGCTCTTCCTTAAGTCATCTTTTTTAGCGTTTCTAGCCTTGGTTTACTCATTTTGCAAAAGTTCTTTTGCCAATTGCTTCATTAACTATTCGTCTGAGTAAAAGAGTACAAAAGTAAAAAATTAGATCCCCGAAGGTTGGTAGTAACCTTAACAAAGGAGGGAAAAAAGCTTTAAAATCCAACCTGCATGATTAAATGTTTATATTCTTAATTTCTATTTCGCTAAAAGTCGTCTCTTCCTCAATTTTTTCTAATTAAACCAACAATCTTGCTCGCATGAAATTCCGTTTAAACCCGTGTTGAGTAGAAAAATAAACACTGCATCACGTGATCTGCTTAGTAGTTGTCTGTTTTTTTGTTTTGTTTTCCTATTTAGTTTCTCCTTTTTTTTGCGCGTGCGTGTTTGTGTTTGGTTCAAAATAAGCTACAGTCTAATAAAAGTATCTTGCGTTCAAATAAACAGCAAAATGACGTTTTAGAAAAGGCAAGTTGCAGTGTTTACAGATATCGTGTTGGCAACATCTAAACTCCGAGAATTTCTGAAACATTTACAGACAAAACCACACATTTTCCGTAACAGGAACTTAATTAGCTAGACAATTGAACTCTAAAGATTGCGAAGACGAAACAAACAGTTTTAATTGTATGAGTTATTACTCGAAGTATGCGTTCCAACAGTTGCAAAAAATGGTCGTTTGCATTGTCCTTGCATAATTTCAAGACACAGAAAAAAGCAGTAGTCAAAATATAGAGCGTTTTCATTCACGTGACTCCCGGCCATATTGGTTTACTGAAACAAAAGAAAGTATTGCATAAAAGTAGAGATCAATTCCCAGAACTTTAGTTTGGAACACCAACATGGCCGCCGTGACGTCATGTGAAAACGCTCTATAGAAATCAATTTTAATCAATTCTAATTTTTCCTAAGGTTGTATCAGCTTTTAACGTTTAGTTGATCATAGGAGTGTTAAACCTTAGACTTCCTCGTTAACTTTCCTTTCAGTTTTCCTGCTTTGTTAAAAAGCAACATCTTTTGAAGTGTTTTCCTGGCCCCTGAAAGGAGAAATTTCCTCATTGTTGGCATTGTTGTTTTGACTTTCAAGAGAGAGCTTTTAGCTATATAGTTTCGCGTACGTTTTAGATGAGCAAAAAGGTGGCCTCCTTATGTATTTGAAGGAACAGATTTTGCATATGATTAAACAACAAAATGACGGATTACAGTGAAAGAAAAGCTATTAAACTGCAAGTTCCGATGTATGAAAAAGCGATCAGCCTTAAAAGTGTTTTTCTGGACCCGGAAAAGACGAATTTGCCATTGATGGCATTGTTGTTTCCACTTGGGAGAGCTTTCATCTACGTATATAGTTCCTCATAAATTTTTAGATCAAAAAAGATGACATCCTCACATATTTGAAGCAACTCAGTAACTATAACAACAAACGATTTTGCACATATATAACAAAACAACAAAACAGTGGATTCTAATAAAAGAAAAACTATTAAACTGCAAGTTCCGATATGCAAAAAAATATTATTAAAACGCGACAAGCCTTGCTGATCTGAAACTCAGTTGTCAATCAGCCGAGGGATTTTCAATACTCGCCAAAAATTTTACAAAATAAATTGAGAACATTAGTTTGATTTTTGAAACATAACCTTGTCTTAAAACCAGAAATCAACATCTCACTTTGCTCTGATTGTCTTTTCCGCTTTTTCCTTTTCAATGAGATATTGAAGCACATTTTTTTTTTAATTCAGAGAAAGTTTCCGTCTTTGAGCCTTTTAAGACAATACCGGCCATGAACCACAATTGTCTAAACTTTTAAACACGTATCTTCCAGAAAAACAATTGCTACTGTTTTGAGAAACGTATTAAAGTAGAGGAAGGTTGAGTGCTAGCTACAGAGTGCAGCTGAACAGCACAGACTTTAAACTCCAAGAAGCGCAAAATGAGTACAAACGCGACTTTCCCTAACGGCACCACACCACCTGAATGCCCGATCTACACCTTCCTTGGCGGAAAATTTGACAAAAACAACAGCGAGACTTACGCGGTGCTCGTGTTTATAATCGTACTGGCCATTATCGCTTCTCCTGTCACAACATTTTTGAACGCGTTCGTAATCTACGCTGTCAAGACGAAACCGCGACTACAAACTATGTCTAACATCGCAATCGGATGTCTGGCTGTCACTGACGGTCTAACTGGAATAATCGGACTTCCAACTTTTATCGCGGCAAGAATATTAACCCTCAAAGCAGAAACATCAAGCGATTTTTGTGCGGTGAAAACTCTATCCCGAAACATCATCAGAATATTGTGTGGAGCAACAATGCTTCATCTGCTAGTGATGAACGTTGAACGGCACATAGCCTTAAAATACTCCTTCAGCTACCTAACCATAGTCACAAAAGGTCGCATAATCGGCTTGTCCTTTCTCGCGTGGATCACTACATTTATTCTAACTGTACCTTTGGCTGTCACAGACGAAAGCATCTACCTTACGGTTAACAACAGCATCCTGTTTTTTTCCATGGTCTTCATTTTCTCGTGTGAAGTGATAGTTTACTGTGAAGCTCGTCGCCACCAAAAGCAAATCGCCGCCCAGCAAGTTTCAGTAGAAGCAAGAAAAACGTTCTTAGCACAGAAAAAGGTCTCTAAAGTAACCACTTCTGTACTTTTGGCACTTGTTATTACTTATACTCCTATATTTTTAGTTCGAATACTGGTGAAAAATTCTGTCATACGGTCTACAAATGCAGCGGGCGTTGTTTTCTTTACAGCAACCCTTGTAATAATGTTGAACTCATTAATAAACCCTATTATTTACTGTGTAAGGAAAAGGCAGTTCCGTGAATCCTTTCTTGAAATATTTTTGGGGAAAACCATTGTACATGGTGAGGAAATCCAAATGGGCGTTATTAAAGAGAAAAGTAACGCAAAATTTACCAGTGCTGCCAGTATCAACAATAAAAATGAAAACAACAGCAACAAAAGGTGACAACAGTGAAGAAGACAACAGTGGCAACAACTTTAACGGTGACCTCAAAGATAATAACTGCTACTTTAGTAACAATAAGAACAACGAAAGTAAGCAAAAAACCTAAATAATGTAGCACTGCAAGAAGTTTCGTTTCCACTCCACAGCCCATTCGACTGGCATTTTCTTATTCTTGAACCCATCATAATAAATCCGTCGTCACAGTCAAAAGTTACTTTATTGGGATACGTTGTCGCTCGGCCTGTAGCAGGGCCATATTTTGGGTCGGCCAGTGAACCAGAGTCTTTTGTTACGGCAGAATAGGAAGGCGAAGTGTAATTTATTTGTTGTTTTCAAACTATTAAACTTACTTACGAAGTCAACAACAGCAACCACACTGATAACCGAGGCATTGACAACAAGGACAACAACAATAATAACAATCACCAAGCATGACCACAGCAATGTTAATAACTGTAATTAGTATATACCACACAAGTGAATAGTGCTTTTCGCGCGCTCTGATTGGTTAACTCGGAGGTGATTAGCAAGTACTATTCACCTCCGAGCAGCCGGTTGTTGGTATATTGTCACACATAAAGTAATGCTTTAGTCCGCTAATTATTCAGCTTGAGTGGTATATACTAAAACAATTATTCACCTCAGTGTCGGTGAAAGTGGTGGATATTTACCTCGCCGCTTCGCGGCTCGGTAAATATCCACCACTAATCACCTCCACTTCGGTGAATAATTGTTAAATAATATGTGAATACAACATAGAAATTGTCCATAACAAATGAATACGATTTCGTCAATAAATGTAACATAAAACAACGCAACTTGAGTTTAGGCAGAGGACTCTATTAAAATTAAAATTAAAATTACTTTCTGGGGTTAATTTTCTTTTTACTGGAGTGTTCCGTTTTTCATAGATAGTTCTTTCATTTAGTAACATTCATTTTTCACTTCGCCTCACGATTATTTTTTTTCCATAGGAAGAAAAAATGGCCTCAAATGACGATGATAACCAAACACATACAGTCTAGAGAAAGCTCTGAAATACTTGTTCTGTAGAAATTGGCGGACTCGAGTGCTATTGAAACAGAAACCAACGAGAACAACAACGATATCTTGATAACGTGACCCACAAAATTAACCTCATCTAAAACAAAGGCAATGTTAGGTCTTCTTGCAATGTTTGCCCACTTTTACAGTCAAAAGCCACAGAATAGAAGGGGTAGAATAGAGAGCAAAAAGGTTTTATTTGGTTTATCTCAAACGTATTTTACAACAGTGAGAGTAGTATATCCACAGACGTCGTTCCCACTTTAGTCACTTTTTTTTGGTTATAAACCTTCTCGGGAACAAAGAGTCAAACCAAACACTTGAAGACCTCGTAACAACGATTAACAAAGATAAATGTTAAGTCGGGATTGCATAGTTATGCCACCGAAACAAAAAGAAACAAAAAACTATTCTGGCGATTTGGATTTTTGGAGGGAGCCCTTGACGAATAACGGAACTTCCATCCTGCAGTCTCCTCATTCGTTACGCGATAACATCACAATTATTCCATGTAATACAAACAGTAAACGGTAAGAAAAAAAAATTAAATGAAGTACCAGTGCAAGCAGTTTCGTTTCCACTCCACAGCCCATTGGATTGGCATTTTCTGATTCTGGAACCGGCCATAATAAATCCTTCATCACAGTCAAAAGTTACTACATTGGGATAAGTTGTCGCTCGTCCGGTAGCAGAGCCATTCTTTGGGACGGCAAGTGAACCACAGTCTTTAGCTACGGCAGAATAGAAAGGTGAAGTGTAATTTGTTTGGTTTCTATAAACTGTAAAACTTACTTTAAACTCACTTCTGCACCACACTTCTTGTGTGTTTCCCACCTCAGAAAATATGTTACCTTCGCATAGAGTATCATTTCCAGTCCAAGTCCCTTCAGATGTGCATCTTCTCAGCTTCGATCCTCTGAGGATGAACCCCTCGTCACAAGTGAAAGACACTTTATGGGGATACGTTGTTTGATCGCCAAAACGTGATCCATTGGAAGGTGAATCGAGTGACCCACAGTCTTTGGCTACAGAGAAAGCAAACTGTCTTCGTTAGAGGAATAGATAATGTTGCACCTTATGGCGTATTAATGGTGAGACGTTTGTTTATCATGCTATCCAGTGCGAGAAAAGTGGCTTGACCGCACCCAAATTTCGGCTCTAAGGCGGTGATAATCAAGTGAAAGAGGGAACAGCACTGCTAAAGCAGCTCTTGCAATTATTTAAGATGGGCAATATCAACTCTTCTCATTACTACGACGAAGAGCCGGCCTGAAATTTTTTTTTCAACTAATTACATTGACAAAAGGGCTCATCGCCGCTCTAAATTGCATTAGCTTGACATTGTCTCACAAGAGATCCTTTCAATATAAAGCCTTCATTACAAGAAAACGACAATATATTCGGAAACTTTGTTATGTTTGATCCAACTATATACCCATTCATGAGAACCTAAAGGACACAACAGTCTCCTGCTAAAGAGGGGCAAAACCAAATGAATCAATCATAAAACTTGACTAACTCTTTTTCCTTCTTTCAAAAGGCTCTCACCTTCACAGATTGCCTCCACACCACTCCATGTGCCATTAGTCGAGCACTGGCGCTCAGCTGAACCTCTCAGGTTGAACCCATCGTCACAATAAAATATCAATATGTTAGGATAAGTAGTTCGACTTCCACGTTTAGTGCCATTGAACGGCGTAGTAATAAGACCACAGTCTTTGGCTAAGAATGACAAAGTATAAAGCATAATGCAACATTTGAGTGAAATAGGTATAAAATGGGAAATCTGGGGGCGGGTGTAATTATACAGGGTGAGTATAAAGTATGAATCCCACAATTATTTAAACAGTTTCCCAGTTATCACTATATCTGACATTATGTGGCATGCAAAGCGAAGAAGGGCATGGGTATTGCTGGTTTGAGCGGACGTTCTTGAGTTTTTCTGCTCTACTGCAAATACACGCTGCTTCTTATCCATCAGAATTAAGAAACCCCGACAATTCAGGCATTCAAATCACCAATAATGCAAACAGGCAACCCTATTCGTTATCGCCGTTAAGCACGTAACTCAAGCAGTTGCAAAAAGAAAAGCCTAAATTCAGGCCTCTGAAATACCAGAGGAGTGCTATTATCAGCTGAGCTAACAAATCAACTGGGAGCTGGTCATTTCATCCGTTCATAATCCCCTATTTGCCTAGCCTAGGGAGCCTATTGTTCTATTGTTGATCTATTGGTAACGCTCAGAACATCGCGGCTTAAATGACAGGCAAGAAATGACATCATGATTTCGCTGACCAATCAGGTCAATGGTCATAACATATCCACATTAGTAACTGCTAACAAATCAGTGAAAATAGCGACAATTAACAATTACTGGATGAGGCTGACCATGATACTGAGAATTATCAGGGCCGAGGTTTGTGTTATCTGCCGAAGCATAAGGCTGAGGCGGATAACACAAACCGAGGCCTCGATAATTCCGCTAAGGCGCGTAGAAGTAAATAAACATGCTACATCAACTTGTAAACAACTTTACATATTTCTAAACTCGCACCTTAAGGTTGCAGCGCAGTCCAAACGTTTCCAGCAAAATTTTACAAAAAGGTTACTCTAAAACATATGCTTTAAAACTTAATTAAACTTTTGACTGAACTTACATCCGTTTTGATAAAAAAAAAACCTTCGGTGAAATAATTCTTCGAAAGCCTCAGCAAAAGAAATCTGCTTCTGGCATGTGTAACACTGTTGTTTGCAAACTGATGTCACTTTTGCATCTATTGTCTGTGGGTATGATGTCACCTCTACATGTGTAAAACCAATTGTCTGCAGGTATGACGTCACTTCTGCATGTATAAAAAGTATTGTCTGTAGGTGTGACGTAACGAAAACAGTGCCAGCAGTAATTAGCTGCGCGTTTGTAGCCAATCAAATTTGAGATAGCGATACCAATGCATAATAATAAAAATTGTCTGCTGACCTCATGCCTGAGGCTTAGTTTTTGCAATTTAAAAGTTGGCTCACACGGATTTCCAGCACTTTCCACACTTACACTTTCATGGGTCAATATTAACACTCTACCAGTTGATACTATAAGCGTGATATCAAAGATACCTAATGACTTGTGAAGAAGCCATGGTATTTTCCTTATAAAAATTTACCATATTGACGGTATAACCTGTCAGAAATACCCCTGAGCTTTCAGTAATAATTCGAAAACAAGCTCGGGGGCCGCAATGGTTTATTATGAACTGTGATCTGAATGTTAAGATGATTATTTGCACATTTTAAAACTGTGGGAAGAGATTAAGAGCCACCTTAAAATTTCGAAAGTTTAAGGTTGCTCTGAAATATTGTTCCATCGAAGCACAGGTCCTGGAAAGTACAGGAATCCAGTTTTAGCCACGTTAGGACAACAATCACAAAGAAATATTTCTAAAAAGCTAGAGAACCATTTTAATTTTCATGGCCTTAGGGCCTACATACCTTTACAGATTGTTTCCATCCCGTCCCATATCCCATCTACTGTACACACGCGCACAGCTGAACCTCTTAAATCAAAGCCATCGTTACATGAAAATATCACTTTGTTAGGATAAGTAGTTTGAATTCCACGGTTGGTGCCATTCAGGGGTGTACTGATAGGACCACAGTCTTTGGCTGGTATAAGAAAAACAATACAAAATGGTCTCTTGGAGGCATGCCAGCGTCATACTTGTTTATGGCAGACTATTAAATATACAGGGTGTTTCAAAAGTTTGTGGACATTTTAAAAAGACTATAGTTCATTCATATTTCTTATTTTTCTCTCCATTTTCTTACAGACATTAACAAATCTTATTGTTTATCGATTTTCAGAACTGTCCTATGAGTCGGATAAAAAAACTCGTTGAAATAAATATTTTCCCGCCAAAAGGTGCAATCTGTGTCGTGCGTGTTTCTGTACCTTCCCGCAATTTTTGTCTGTTTTCAGTAGCAACTAGATTTTCAACGTCTTATTATAATTTGCAATTATGAACCCTAGAAAAGCAGTCTATTTAAGAGCATAGGTAGCAATTTTACGATCATCGGGAGTATCTGTGCGAGAAATGGCTAAAATATTACTAAAAAGCAAGAGCTGGGTAGCGAAGTGGTCAAGTTCACAAGAGTTTTACGATAAGCCAAGAAGCGGTCGACCAACAGTCCTTGACAGAAGCGCAAAGAAAGTCATAGAAAAAGTAAACTATAAAAGAGGAAATTCTACCAGAAAAATCAGCAAACAACTGAAGAACAAAGGTCTGCCTGGATCTACAGCAACAGTATGGAGATATATGTCAAGAAAAGGATGGAAACCTTTGAGATGAAAAGAAGACAACAACCAGCGGAAAGCTCGCTTGGTATTCGCTCGCAAATATCGTAAATTTACAACAGATGAATGGGAAAACTTTCTCTTTACCGATGAGTGCCCTAAATACCTTTTCCATCTTCCCAACCCTAAAAACGATATCATATGGGCTCACAGGAGAGTCAAGTTCTGCCATCGTACCAAGTTAAAGGAAGCGCCAAATGGATGGTTTGGGGTGGCATGACAGGCCGCGGTGTCACTTCCTTACATTTTATCGCGCAAGGACAAACTGTAACGGCAGAGTATTATATCACAAAAGTCCTTGAGAAAGAAGTGAAGCCTCTTTTCAGCCGTAGATCTACAACAGAAGAGCCGGCAAAACCGGCGAAAGCAGTGCGACCTTCGTAGAATATGGCGCACCAGCTCATACGGCGAAAGCAACCCAGAAGTGGTGCAAGAAAAACCTCCTGAATTTTATCCAAAAAGATGAGTGGCCTGCAAATTCACCTGATCTAAACCCCATTGAAAACCTATGGAGCATCATTCACGAAGCTGCATACAGATATCCGAGCCCAGAGACGATGGGAGGACTAATATCAAGGTTACGGCAAGCCTGGCGAAACATACTACTAGCAGGCCTATGGGAGCTAGCTCGTTCCACGCCGCAACGGCTCAAAAACGTTATACAGAACAATGGGGGGTGGGAGGAGCACTCTGGATATTGATATTTTAACACTGGCCAAAGGAAACAATGTACATAAAACTGGAAAACTTTCATTACAATCGGAATCCTAAAACTATCATTTATTTGTATAGAAAAGTGTCCACGAACTTTTGAAACACCCTGTATATTGATAGGCAGAGCTAGGCTGCACCTTAACATGACCCTTCATGGTTGAGCTAAGCTACACCTCAACATGATCCTTCATGGTTGAATATCTTTTAAAGTGCTTTTTTAACTATAATACCCTGAGATAATGCAGGTATCTTTCTTTCAAAAAAGACCGGTAGGAAGAAAATCATCTAATTGTAAGGGCATTTCTTTCTCTGGGGAATTTCATTCATCCCCGTTACATATACCGACCTGAGCAGAGTGTCTCGTGGCCACTCCATTGTTTATTAGCCTGGCAAGTGCGAGATGTAGAGCCCGTCAGATCAAAGCCATCATCGCAGCGAAGAGTTACGCTGCTTAAAAATGTTGTCTTCTCACCAATTTTAGTTCCATTGAGAGGCGAGATAAGAGGTCCACAGTCAACAGCTTCAAAGAAAAGCCAGGGAAGACCGTGAGCATAAAGATATAATTACTTACGCCGTTCAGTACTATGTAGTAGCTCATAATTAAGGTAAAGTACAATTTTCTGAGCTTGGTAAGTAAATAAAGGTATCAGGTATGCATTAACGTTAATAGAGCGAAATATTTTCATAGTATCATTTCCACTTACGTTTGCAGATGGCCTCGTTTCCACTCCAAGTTCCGTTAGCTTGGCATCTTCTGACTGCTGACCCTTCAATTTCGTATCCATTATCACAACTGAAGGTTATTGGATGTGGGTATCGCGTCGATACTCCTGACACAGAGCCATGTTCTGGTAGTCTCGGCTTTCCACAGTTGATGGCTTCAAAATGAGATAGGAACGACTTCAAAAGCAGGAGAATGCATGACTGATGAATGTCACGTAAGAACACACGACCAGTGAGTAGGAGGTGATGAATTCAGTTGACGATGTTTAACAAGAACCTGGAGCATCCCCATACGAGTAGCCGTATGACGATCAGCTCGATGTGTAATCTTTTTGTGTACTCGAATTTGCAGTGTTACAATGCATAGCGGATTAAACCATATTAACGACAGCTGTTTAAATTTAGACATGTTGGAAGTGGCCCGCGATACTCATGGTTGATGTAATTCTTTCAATCGATCAACAAGTGAATTACCATCATGTGCTCACATTATCACTTAAAAGATGTTCTTAAACATAAAGCTCAAACGGTTTCGCGACAAACATTTCATGAAAGCGACAGTTTGAGCAGCAATAATAAAATGCACCAAATTCAAGGTGTTCGAATATGACAGATGAATGACTGTGACGGACGGATGGACAGACAGACGGCCGGAAGGACGGACGGACGATCATACGGCCGAGAGAATGTGACTAACGAGTGCTTCTCAGTGTTATAGCTTAGCATTTGGGATGCAAAACGATGTAAAGACGTTTTTAATAGTGGAAATGCACTTAACTACCTCACGTTGGTTTACAGTTACTCCACTCAAAACAGAAAGCTCGTGAACAGTATTAGGCTACCTTCACAAAACGTGCTGTCCCCACTCCAAGTTCTGTCTGCTTGACATGTTCGAAGATGAGATCCGCGTAAAATAAAACCCTCATCACAGCGAATATCCACGTGGTTAGGGAAGATGGTTTCTTCACCAACCAACGAACCGTTCGTCGGAGGAAGAAGCTTTCCACAGTCGACAGCTTCAAGAGAGAAAATGCAATGGGGAAATTCAGTATAAGTCAGCTTACAGTCAATCACAAAAGCGTGAGTCGTATTCCAAAGCGTGGTTGAATCGGGATTCTGTTAATCAAGTCTCTTGTAACTCCCCACAGTGATAACTTTGGATTGGGTGGTTAAATGGTAAATGAATGAATGAATGAATGAATGAATCAATCAATCAATCAATCAATCAATCGATAATCAATACATAGCGCACAGGGAGGAATTGGAGCCCAGGAGCACTTAATTTCAATTTCCACGCCTTGACTACTCGAGGCACTCGAGCACACTGTACTGTCTCATCTGGAAAACAAAGGTGATTCTCTACCTTAATAAGTAGTTTCTTTGATATGGACTCTGTAACAAAAATTAGTGATAAAAGAGAACGACATTTC
>JAEMWC010000192.1:755000-757500 GCA_016490735.1 Pachyseris speciosa
GAAATTTTCCATTACTTAGTTGAATTTGACGGCAAATCTCCCATTTTGGCGACCTTTTCAGCTTTTCACCACAGCTCTTTCACCACACAAATCTTTTCACAGTCTAACACATCTTCAGGTGACCTAGTCGAAGTGGCGGAACGAGACAGTCGAACGAGGTATCGCACAGCGTTCATGTGCTCGTTAATCCACTGACTTGGTCTAAGGTTTTATGAGACAGGATGAACAAATTTCAAAATCATTTCACCGTTTTGAATGTAGTTAAGCTTCGGACTAGAAATTTCCCATTACTTTGTTAAACTTGACCGCAAATACCACTTTCACCACAGCTTCAGCGCTGTCGCAAGCAAACCGTCGCTTCGTTTCAGAAGGTCGATTCACTTTCTGTGATTGGTTAAACAAAATGACGTGTGAATCGCGAGGTGTGGAGAATCTACGATTCGATGACAAACATAGCGGGCAATGTCTTCCTTCGTAATTTTAACCAAAGAAAAATTGCAAAACATTTAATTTTTGGTTTATCGTGAACTAAAAAAACTGTCAGAACAAGAGCGCATAGGCGTGTTTTCAGAGCAGCTCTCTCTCTCTCTCTCTCTCTCTCTCTCTCTCTCTCTCTCTCTCTCTCTCTCTCTCTCTCTCTCTCTCTCTCTCTCTCTCTCTCTCTCTCTCTCTCTCTCTCTCTCTCTCTCTCTCTCTCTCTTCTCTCTCTCTCTCTCTCTCTCTCTCTCTCTCTCTCTCTCTCTCTCTCTCTCTCTCTCTCTCTCTCTCTCTCTCTCTCTCTCTCTCTCTCGTGTCTCACACGTGTACACACGCTGAAAGCGACTCTTAAACAAATCGGTCTATTTGCTCAAAATAGTACGTTCTACGATGGAAAATTCTACGCTAAAGGATTGTTTATCATATGATAGTACTTTAAATTACTTTCTTTGGTCAAGTAATGTTGACTCACTCAAGATTTTGGTGTCGGAAATTTTGAAGAACACGGCGATTGCTTCAGCCGAGGTGAACGAAGATAAACATCACAAAATGCTCTCGTTCAAGGCCGCGGACTGCACAATTAAATTGTACACTACTACAAAGAAGATCATTATTCAAGGTTCTGGCAGTGCAAGTTTGACAAAGGCATTCTCCGACTTTTTGAACGTTAAAGACAACGGAGATGAAGCAAGGAATAGTAATAATGGCGGCCAGCAAAGCGAAGCTCCGGCAGCAGATGAACATATTGAGACGTATGCAATAGAACAATTAGATCCGGCGGATGCTTTGACTACTACAAGTCAGGATAAGGTAAAATCTGATTTACAACTAATAAAAGAGGAGATAAAGATGATGAAAAATGATATCTCATATATTTTGAATGATGGCGGGAAAATTAACATATCTTCTGCTGGTGCTGCTGAAACTGAAAATTTGAATTTCAAATTACAGGAAGAGAATAATCTACTTCGTAATCAACTGAAAGTCGCGAAAGATAATCTAGCCGAGCTGAAGGAAGTGATAGGAACCCTTGAAAGCGAAAAATCAACTCTTATTTCAACGATAAGAATTTTGCAACGAAATGATTTAAAGCTCAGTCAAGATGAGGCATATAATTTTACGGCTGTTGGGTCAATAACAGAAGCTGTCACGCCATCAGAAGCAGTCACGCAAACAAGTATCCCTGTTGTTAGACCTGCAAAGAAAACCAATCAAAACGGCAAAAAGAACCAGAGCCAGAAGAAGAACCAGAAAGGCAGTGGCAACAGAAAAGATGAGAAAAAAGAGCAGGAACACGGCCCGCAGTATACATTGTTAGAATCAAGTAACTCACGGCCCGGCACAAGCTTCAATCGGCAATCTGACCAACAAGATTCAGAAAATCGGGTAGTTATTCTTGGCGATTCTACTGTGAAGGGATTACAATGGTGGAAAATGTCAAAAAATAACACTAAAGTTCAGATGAGGTGTTTCCCGGGTGCTACAGTGAGCGATATGGAAAGCTATGCCATCCCAACTGTTCGTACCGACCCAAGTGAGATCATACTACATGTTGGCACGAACGATCTTCGCAACAGATCTCCTCGGGAAGTCGCAGAAGATATTATAAATCTGTGCGAAGACATATCGCAGAATACCACAGCTAGTGTAACCATTTCAGGCCTCACCCATAGAACAGACGAGCCAAGCATGGGGGACAAAGTAACCGAAACGAACAGGATTATCAAGTCATTTGTAAGTGGCCGTGACTTAAGTTTTATTGACAACAGCAAAATAGGAAGCAGCATGCTGAACAGTAGTGGCCTGCACCTAAATCAGAAAGGTAGCGCAGCACTTGCTAAGAATATTTTGAATCATATTAGTAATTGTTATTGATTTAAAGAAGTCAACAGTTTTTTGCCTGAATGTGAACCAAATTGTTACGATGATATGACCTCTGCCTTGAAAGTGAGGGGCTTCAAAATTGCGAGTATTAATGTTGCTAGTCTCCCGCTGCATATTGAAGAGCTTCGACTAATTATGG
>JAEMWC010000192.1:762500-772500 GCA_016490735.1 Pachyseris speciosa
TCTGACTGATTAAAGGAAACAATTTAAATGGAAGCAAACTACTGCTCGTGCATACACATTATCATACACACATTTTACTGGCGATGAAAGCACTTTATTGGAATACCTTGGCATACTGGCTGCTCTCCTGTCCAAGTTCCATTCGACTGACACTTACGTTTTTCCGACCCCACCAGCTCATAGCCCAAGTCACAGTCAAAGTAAACTATGCTGTTTACAGAGTATATTACCCCTACTTTCCGGCCGTTAAAAGGAGTTCCGGGGTCTCCACAGCCTCCCTCTATAAAAAAGGCGCCACATCAACAAATTAACAAGAGAGAATTGAACATGAATGTCGAGAATCAGAACGCACATGTATTCTAACCTATCAGATTGTTTCTTTACCAAAGCAGCATACCTGAGCACTTAAATGGCAAAACAGTCCAGCCTCCCTGAAAGCACATTTGGGTGGCCATTCCTTCCTGGTTGTAACCTTCGTTGCATTTAAATTTCACTTTGTACCCAGAGGGGTAATTGTCACTCGGGTTTGAAATAATTGCATTTTTGGGTATTGCTGGATCTCCGCAGTCTCGTACTACAAAAAAAAGGTACAACAATTTATGGAAGTTATTTCATCTGACTTTGTATAATAGAGACAGAGTGCTGAAACTCGCCAATCTATTCAGTGAAAGTTCCGTTTCAATTTTTATTTCTTTGTTGTCATGGCAACCACAGTTTGTGCCACACCTTTTGACTTAGCCTTCACTGTATTCTTGTGGTTATTTATTTGAGCTTTTGTGAGTTTTATCAGTGAAATAAAGACTACTACTACTACTACTACTACTAGCTGATGCTACCTGTTCTTAATTATTCTGACAGAAAAATGTCCCTGTAACATCAGGTAAAGACTTACAGCATCTAGGAGTAAGGCCGTCCCATCGCTTCTTTGCTGTACATCGCTTGACTGGGGATGTGTTCAAACTGAATCCATCTTCGCAAGTGTAATGAGCTGTATCATTATAACTTGTTCCAGTGAAATTAAGTTTACCATTGGATATTGCAGGAGGGTCACCACATGACATACCTATTCCATATAGAATAAAATAGAGCCAGTGATATGATAAGAAAAACTAACAAAACCAAGGACTAACGCCCAAAACTGATTGCTAACAATCACAAGATATTTATGCATACTTTGACCTGGTGGGGAGATGACGTCCAAACGACCCGAACCTCGTATTACCCGTTCCCCCGACCAAAGCCATAACCTAGCAGTCTATCTTAAGACAATGGTCATTGTTACATGAAGTAGTATTTTGAGTCTTCCAAAAAAGCACATGGCTCGTTGTAGTTGTGGTTGTTTGGTTTAGTTACAAAACCTTTTATCAGCAATCCCAAACAGTCATGGCTAATTAGCGTTGTTTGGGTCTAATTTCGAGAGACGCGTACCTTTCTCAACGCAGCTGTAACCACAAGTTCCGTCGCACAGACATAAGAGGTTTTCAGAAGCGCATCCACTCTCGGGAGAGCATTCTTGAGTGCACTTGGTTCGCGCCGGACGGATTGTCCTCTTGCAGGCATGAGTACCTACATGTAGCAAGGAAAAACAACAGGGAAGACAACTAGACAACTATGTAAAGCTTACAGAAATAGAAAGAGCGCTTCGATTACCGTGATTTTGTAGTCGGCGGTTTTAAACACTTTTGTAACAACGTTTTCTGATGACGCGGTCAATGTTAACACGGATTACTAAATAGAACTAAAAAAGAAAATGAATATAAAGCACATTCGCAATCTACATTACCTTGACATCTGAAAGGGAATTGTGTCCACCTGCCACTGATGCAAATTCTTGTCGGATTATTGTTTTCTCCTTGCAGTTCAAAGCCCTTCTTACACGCCAAAACGATCCTTTCGCCAGTTTTGTACGTGCGGTTGTACTCTTGAGGACTTTTGATGTACGTGGAAAATGGGATTTCTGGTATGGAACACATTTTTACTTTAAAAAAGGAGAGAAGAATAAGTCCCAATTAGTGAATTTATTCTGGTTTGTTTGTACGGCCAATGCAGATAACAGCCTATTTCCATTCTGCAACACCGTAAAGTTTGGATCAAGCAAATAAAAAAAATTCTGTCATATACACTTTAAAGCAGACGGCCGTACTAAGGTTATGATCATGAGCAAATTTTATACCGAGGGTGATTTTTGATTAAACGCTTAGCTAAAGAGATGAGCATCCCTTTCCGCTTTTCAGTGCCAGATTATGTTAGTTCACTCAGTACGTACAGCAGTTAGGGCCCACTGCATCCCATCTTTTATTAGCTCGGCAAGTTCTCTGTGATGCACCCGATAATGTATAACCCGAGTTACAGACGTAAGTTGCAACTGCACCAAAAGCGGTGGATTGGTACTGAGCCGTGGCTTCAGGTACTGAGGGTGGCCTTCCACAAGACAAATCTGTCGGAAAAACAAACAATAATGCATTAAAATTTAATGTTAAAAGTTGAATTAACGAACTCCTAAATCGTTATATGGCAAACGCAATGGACAGCATTTAGCACCACATGCCTATAGGGTGACGACGAAACTAGCCTTGATTGCAACTTCTCCAGCGCACCGTTTGGAGCACGTTTGAAAAACTTTGGATTTTGGACATTTTGAGACTCGGTCATAAACTCACTTTACCAAAACGTTGAAACAATGTGATTTTAAATAGCTTTGGTTGGAACTTCTTGCGCGAACCGTTTGGAGCGCGTTTGAACAACTTTGTATTTTGGACACTTTGTGCGTTTTCCATTTACCAAGAGATTCCGGAAATTCCGGTTGGGATGTAAATGGCACATATATTTTTGGTTCGTTCCACCGGGAAATTTCCGGAATAAACGGAACTTCTGAAGAGGTAGTCCTGTTTTCCCGTTGGAAACTTTCCGATTGAAAATGCGTGTTCCATTTACAAGTTTCACAAGGTTTCACCAGTTCCAGGCCTTTCACGGCCATTTACGTCCATATCTTTGGTAAGATGGCGGCTCCTTCTTCGGTCACCTCGAGTAGTTTATACGAACGCCCCGTGTGCCAAGGACTAGCACCCGATCTTCAGAACGTAATGAATCACAATTTCGTGATGTATGCCAATGGTAAGCAAAATTTATTTTTGAAGTTAACATTAAATTTTGCCTGAGGGTTCGTTGAGTAAGCTTATTCCGATTGTTTTCCCCGTAAAACTTTGCATCTGAAATTAAACAAGGTCTTTCGTTATTCTCCTTTCACAGCAGGCGTTTTAAGTGCGGCTTTGCCATACAACTAATAAGAGTATCGCTGAGGAATCTTTCAGTGGCTTGATTTCCCAGCACTGAACATCAAGGGTCCCTCGAGTCGCCCTGAAGTCATTGTGAGCTTAAATATTCATCGATGATGAAATACCGTGGCAATATATTTTTGAAAAACCCTCCGTTTCGGCGACTGATGATCCCGCCTCATATAAGTTGCAACCGCTGCAAGGATAGGAGTGTCATTATCGTCTTCTGAATTTAAAAGACCTTCTTGCTACATAGACAACGCTACAGTTTCATTTAAAATATCTTTGTTACCATTTGGAAGTTTAGCGGGAAAGTAGGGAGCCTGGGAATGAATGGAACGTTTGTCAAATCGAACGCGTTCTTCACCGATGGTCATTTCCCATCGAAATTTCCTTGTTAGAGGATGTTAAAACAAAGTAATTGTAACGGAAACAAAGCTGTAGAAGAAATGCAACACAGAGAAGACATCCGTTTTCGTCAGTGCAGCGGTTAATCATTTCAGGCCATCTTTGGTTTTCACTTGATCAGAGCCTTAGCGCGAATCAAGCTTTTATTCTAGTCCAGGTGTTCCTTGAGGTGATATGTAATAACTACTTATTCTATAGCAAACCGTCACGTCACCATGTCACCGTTGATGTCGCTCTTGGACGCTGTTGAGAATGATAGAATGAATCTCTGAGTGACCGCTGGCTTGCCAATGAAAATAATCAACCTCGTTCCCAGGCTTTTTTCCCCGCCCCCAAGTGAGAAGTGAGGGAAAAAACCCTGGGAAGGAGATTGGAAAATAATGCCTTCAAGAGTTTCTTTACTTTTTTAAACCCACTGTAGTTATGAAAGGGATCTAAATTTGTATATCCTCACAGCTATTACCCAATTGCAACTGCATGTAATTTAGTACCCTCGTGTCTTTCCTGGTTACCTTTCTGTACACAACTGTAACCGCAGTCGCCATCACAAAGACACTCGTCCTCAGGCTCAACGCAGCCATTTGCAGGATCACAACTTGTCACGCACCTCCGCCTCGCCTGCCGATTGGTGCGAGGACAATCTGATTGTCCTGCGAAAAACAAATTTAAAGATCCAGTTATTTGTTCCCTTTGAACAATTATTACTGTATTGATGTATATTTTTTATTTATTGCTAGGAGATCCTTGATATAGGGAAAACGAGCAAGAGGAAAAGAGGATTCTCTCCAGCAACGTTCCTCCACAGACCTTATTTTATTTATTTTTTTGTCTAAACCTCAAATGAAGTTCCACCAAACATTATGACCCATAATATAAAAAAGTTGGAACGAATGTGGCAAAGTGGCTAATTTCATTCGTTCAAGTCGATCTCATCGGCATCATCATTATTGCTATTTGCGCTGCTACGCTCTGTGATTGATTAGCAATACTCGCACCGCATTTTTCAAAGGCAAAAAGGCAAAACCAATCGTAACTTTGTTGGAACGTAATTTTCTGCGCTTGACGCCAGTCACCGCATTTGATATTTGCTTTGTTTTCTGACTGATTGCACTTCTCGTTGTACGCCACGGGAATTACTTTAATATAGTAATTACATCCGAACGCTCGTTCTATTTTGAGTTTAAGGGCCTGAGGAGTAAGGGGCTGTTTACATGGAGGCAGGAAGATCCTAGAGGGCGAACCAACTTTTCTTTTGGTTCACATGCGCTGACATTTCGGTAGAAAATTTCGACGTAATTGTCTTCCTTTAGCCGCTGATCGCCCGGCGGCCGCCATGTTTGGTTGGTTTGTCGTTATTGTCCCTGGTACTAGGATCTTCCTAGCGAAAGCAGTTTACATGGTGCTATGATCTTCCTAGTGCAAGGATCATTCTACCTCTCAGCTAGGATGGTCCTAGGACTAGGAAGATCCTAGCGCTACTAAGGGTCAAGTACAACCCTTTGCAAGTGTAAACTGAATACAGAAAACATAGGACGGTACGATGATCCGCCTTCTAGGATCTTCCTGTTGGTAGGATCTTCCTCCTTCCATGTAAAGGTGGCCTAAATCGTATGTAACAACGAAGCAAGTAGAGAAATCGAAGTAAACATAAACATTACAACAGCATTAACGCACGCTGGGATTCATATACGTACCAAGAGTAAAGGATTAAAACGGGTGCGAAAAGCCGCGCGACACATGTTGCAAACATTCGTTGAGAATTTAATCAATTTCGCGATAACATATTGTACTTTTTAGTGGAGATATTTAAAGAGTCTTTTGAACATAACAAATTTTACGAAACCGAGTTACATTCCATCCTTTATATGCTTCCCTCGTTACATGCATGTATACAGTTAGATCAACAAACTTTGTAAGATTCTTAATTTTTTAGCGCCTACTTATTTATCGTCTCTCATTTCTCTTAGGCTCCCATCTAAATATAATCTAAGGAATTCTAGCGATAAACTTTTACTTAGTTATCCGCGTTTTAAATCTAAAGCTACACTAGATGATCGTTCTTTTACCTGTGCTGCACCGAAACTATGGAATGCGTTACCATTTGACATAAGAAGCGCCAGCACAGTTAGTATTTTTAAAGCCAAGCACCTTTTCCGTTATGCATTGTCATCATAGTTGTTTTTATTATTGTGAGTTTACTTTTAATTGTAATTTTAGCTTTTTAAATCACTGTAAGTTTACTCTTAGTTGTAATTTTAGCTTTTTAGCCTTTTTATTCCGTTTTCAATCTTGTCATGCGCATTTGAACATTTTATGGAATTTGCGCATGATAAATGTTTTATTGTTATAATTGTTTTATTATTAAGGCTGGAGATTATAGTCTCCCCCTCTTTATGTCTTCTCAACTCACCGCAGTATTTTACACGTAACACGCGATTTTTATTTTCCTTCGCATGTTTCGCGTTGCGGGACATGAAGCGTCCAAAAGCAACTTCCGGTCCAAGACCGCAGGTATAAAGCATAAGTTTCGGCAGATTTTTCTAGTAGGGAACTTGATCAGCGTGTAATCGTTTGATATTTTATAGCCGATCTAAAGTATCTGAACCCTTAAACCCCTAATTGCGCCCAAAGCCAAAACGTCAACAGAAAAATTCTAAAATACGAATGACAACCAGGATCATTGGAAGATACTTGTGAGCGTTATAATTAGTTTAAACGCTAACACTGGAGGAATCCATTCACACTGCTCTTTCAACCGTGAGAAAAAGGCAGTATACACCGAGCCAAGCGATAACATGGCAGATCTTCAGATTACTAAACCTAAGATAACAAAGCTCAAATCACAAACTAGCGTCATCAAATACGCTTTAGATTAAATCTATAGCGGGCCTGAGCTTGCAATTCAAACATTCAAGGAAACTGTATAAATATATAAGCCACAATCTTGGTTGCGCACCAACCGAATGCACCTCAACTCGAACTTACCTTTTACTTCAAGAAAAATTAACAAAATCCACAGCACGTTCGCAGTAAACAGAATCCTCATCTTGTTGTGCAGCAGATTACAAGGTTTTAAACATGAAAAACATGACAAATTCATTGCCTGTTTACCTCGAATTAATACGTGCGAGCCGACGGATGCGATCAAATGAATGCTCTCATCGACGAAAATCCCATGATCATGTTTCATTTCTCGATTTTCTACCAATTAAAGGTGACGAAATATCACGCAATCCTTCGTATGCTGCTTTCTTTTCATCCTCCTTTCTTTCAATCTTTTCATTGATTTTCTCACCTGCGTTTCAGTTTCACACTCGTGTGTCACGTTTTAATTTTTCCTGGACAGGAAACTGCCTAAAAGTTCCATCTCATTCCGCAGTAAAGGATTGCGAACCGGAGGCCAACAGAAACCTAAGAAAACCTCAAAGCGTTATGAAATCATATTAGGAATATACGTGTAATAAATTAATATACTTATAGACCTTTTACCTTTTAGATTTTTCTACTTGTATATTTGCAAATATCCTATTTTAAATGTATCCACTTAAAATTTTATTATATTTTCTCTTGATTAGTTTTAATATACTTTAATATCTTTTACCTTTAAATTTTTCTTCTTGTATATGTGTTTATATCCTATTTTTAATGTATCCACTTAAGGGGGTCTTCCACTCAAGACCACCTTTTTCTCCAAAATCAAACTAACTCAGTAGAAATTACCATCATGCAACTTGTTGCCATGAATGATGACAAACGCAACGATGAATGAGTCTCTTGTTGCCATAGCAACAGAACAAGCTTTTGTCAAATATCTTTAATAGTGCTTCCTCGGTAAAATAATTGAGCAGAAACACTTAGTCAGTGAGGCAAGAAACAATTTTTTACAAATTATGTATGTATTGATCTATGCTGTGAACCTGCACTTGTGTACTGACTCTGGTTATTTGCAGAGAGAAAAATCTTCAAAGTTTCACTTTGCCAAAAATGGGTATTTTCTGCCCATACCTACCATCAGTCTTTCAAATGTTATGAAAGAACAATTCAACAGATTGGCTTTATTTTGGTTCACTGCATAGAAGGTTTGTGTATCTCTAATTTGATCCCTAAAAAGCTGGTAAAAGTAAAATCATGAAAAGCAAATAATTGTTGCCATCTACAAATCCCATGCCAGTTTCAAATTTCAAACCTGCATAGGGTCACAAAAAAAATTGCTGTGGTCAGGTTTTGCCATCTTTTCCAGCAATATCACAGCAAAAGTGTTTGTTACACATGGGGATAAGGGTAAAAAATCAAACAGGCATGACAGTGCACTTCTCCAGCAAAGTAATAGCATACAGATGGAATGTAAACAACATATCAGCTCAAAACTAGCGCAAGAATTAAATTAAAATCTTGCCTCGCAAACGAGCAGTCTGAACAAATCTTTTGCGACTCAATCCTTTATTCAGAGAGTAAACATTACAAAACAGCTCTTCTGCTTTCAAATTAAAGAGGAAGTTTGAGGAAAAAAGGCAAACAATAGCTCTCCCAGCTCCCTTTTTATCAGCAACCTCAACCAAGTAGCCAAACAGCAAGAATCTGCCCCCGTTGCATCCTGGGAGGTTCCACATATCTTTGAGCGGGAAAGGCTCTTCCAAAACAATTTACCATATTCTTTTAAGTCTCAGACCAGGCTTCAATCCTGCACCAAAAGTTGTTCGGGCACCTTCAGCATTCAATGAAACTTCCGCCAGTGAAGATTGGAGCCTGGTGAGACAAGGCACATCTGCTTTTAGGCCCCCTGTCCACGAATAACAAACTGTCGGCAGATTCAAGCAAGCGTTCGAACAAAGTTTGTTGTATTCGCAGTGACAATAAGCGGTTCTTTGGAATTGGCAAGGTTTAAGCCTTCTCAGCCCTTGATGATGAGCTCCTGCACCAGCAAATGACCCAAAAACACAATAATTTAGGGCAATTTTGACCATTCCAAGGTAAATTCTGCAAATGATTCAGCCGACCAGAGAGTGAGTTCAAATGAGCCGAGTATGGCCACGTGACCAGCAGTCATGTGACAAGATACATGCATAATGATACCCAGTCCTCCATCAAATCTTTGGAGAAATAAGAGTTTTAATCCCCCCACCCCTCCCAACTCACTTTTAGCAAAAAACTCATGGTTTCTTCATATGCTCTTCAGTGGAAGACCAACTTAAGATTTTATTAGTGTCCCCAATTAGTTTGTTAAAAGCTAATTAAATACCTCCACACTTAAATAAAGTCCAATTGATACATGTCTTTAATTAGTACCCATAATCTACAAATCTGATCTTTTTTTTTTTTGGAACTCGAGCAACGCTGAACAAGGGTGATGCCAATAACGAAGATAATTTGAATCTAGAGATTGAGTGCGCCACGCATCTCTCATATTCTCATATTAACAGTTCCGCGACGGCTGACAAAACACTTGGCAGTACCTAACACCCCACTTCCCCTTCCCCGCCATAGGTTTCATGACCTGACAAGTAATAACCATATACGAAAATGTCGCGTTTGCGTTCGCTTAGAACAGTTGCTCCTCAAGCGCAATGAGGCCAATGAAGTGCACCCCTCTGTACCGGGTCTTGCACATTTCTCTTGACCATGATCTCTAAGGAGGCTATTCTGACACCACTATCATCATCATCATCATCATCATCTAGATATCCCCTTTCGACAGATCATATAGTTTTGTAACTTAAATTTTCTATTCTCTTAAATAAAGTATTGTATTGTATTGTATTGTATTGTATTGTATTGTATTGTATTGTATTGTATTGTATTGTATTGTATTGTATTGTATTGTATCCCGTGGCTGACGGACCTGACGTGGTTGAAATTGAAACCATTACTTTTGTCTAAGACCTATGATCAACTTGAGAGGTACGTGGACCACACAAGCCGTTTCGATTCGTCAAGGAAAAGTATCACAGACGAAAGGGAGAGGCTATCTATCCGTCATGACCTTTTGGTATCGCATAAGGCCCTGTTCGCTCTAAGACGAAAATTTGAGTTTAGCGTTTGCAAAAAAAATGAAAATTTTGTAATCACCATTTTTTTGTTTTCGTAATCCTGTTCGCACATGAAGATGCGAAATTTTTTTTTAGTGACAGATGGCTCTAATGCGAGACAACCGCAAAAACCGCACTGGAGGAGTCCGCGCAGGCCTGTCGTTTACTTCCCATCAATTTGATGACCCAATGACGGATGGATGTCAAGGAACAAAGGATTTTCTCGCCTGACAAAATTTTTACAGCCTCCAAAGCTAGTCGACGGAATCTTTGAAGTTTCGTTGCGCTTGC
>JAEMWC010000192.1:777500-792500 GCA_016490735.1 Pachyseris speciosa
TTAAGACCTCATCGAGGTCAGCTGTTTTTTTGAAGTTGACCGCTGACCAGGTATTTGCGTTCGATTGGATCGCAGGCTCAAGCCAAGTGTGGGACACCCAAATCAAATCGAGGCCGTTAAATTTTTCGCGCGCTTTCTGCGGCTGGTAATTTCACATTCAGTTGGTTTCTTTATTTTGAGCAAAACAACTTCATCTTCTTCGATCGAAGTTTGTCTTTCGCGTAAAAAGCATAAAGATCAAGAACTTGTCAAAAGATACTCCGGAAGGTGAATTTTCAAGTGATGAAAGGAAGGACGGAAGATTTTTCTCAGGAAAAGCTTCAAAGATTGTGCGGTTGAAAACAGTATAATTCAACGCTTCAAGGGCTTTCACTTCACCGCGGCATCTTGCATCTCACCAAGAAAAGTCACTTAACAGTTCACCGGTATTAATGGGAGGAATGAGTAGCTCAAACTCTGTGGAAGAAGCTCTTTCTTTGGACAAACCGTTCGCTATTTTTGCGGATGCTTGTTTTTACTTTACTGAAGCTTACGCATTTTCAAGTGGTAGAAACCTCTACAACACAGGACAGTGAGGTAAATTAAATAAATAGAAGCTTAACATTTGGTTTAATCGTTGTTACTTTTGTTCAGGAATGAAACTTGTATTTTTCTCTCGAATGGATATAAATAACAATCATCTGTACTCGTTTTGGACGCAAAGAAGTAGTTGAATTGTTTGTTTGTTTTGTTACGTTGTTTTCTTTGCAAGCGAACGAGTGTTTTTACTCGGCTTGGCTGACTGTTTTTCGAGCTTGGTTCCTCACAGTAGCGTTAAGAAACTTTTGCCCTTATCTTGTCAACACGTAATCGCAATGAGTCCTCGTAAAATTAAGCATTAAAGGGGGAGACTCGAGCTCGAGTAAAAATAAAAAATCCGATCAAATGCATGTGCATGTGCACTTCTCAAAATCTGACATTAAGTTGTCAAAATGCTGCCAAAACAGTCAAAACCCAGCGCGCTTCACTTCGTCAAGTCTTTAAGAGATCTTCGTCGAAAGCAGCCTGTAAACAACAATTAAGTTTCGCCGTCTTTAAACATGTCGTTTGTTTGAACCGGTAAGAATCAGCGTTTGGATGTTAAAAACAGCGAAATGGGTTGACTGGCTGGCTGGTTTTGATAAATTTTAAAGTGGACGGGTCTGCGAGAGAAATGCTCGTTTGGTTTGGCAAGCGCTTTCTTCGTTATCTGGATGATGTTTTGCCACTGAGAATCATTAATTGAAGAAGGTTCTTCGGAAGACATGGGAAGTAACAGTAAAACCATCAAAGCACTTAAGTGTTTTGTGTAAGCCAAGGAAAGATTTTGTGGGAAATGGCTCTATTATTCAGCTCTGTCGCATTCCGAGTGATTGCTGTCTCAGTGATTCCTGTTGACTGCTCTAAACGATCAGGTACGGACCTCTTTTTTGTCTTTTCTACGGACATTTATGTCAAATCTGCTAAGGAAATTTTCTAGCTTAATACAAGATAGTTTTGTTACCTGTCCAATTTCTGCACCTTCTCCAAGAATCTTCGAAGAAATATTATTCATATTGTGCTTTGTTTTCTTGTAATAAGTCTTATGTTTGTTGTTATATTGTTTCTGAACCGCGGTCAATTCCTGTTGACTGCTGTAAACGAAGAGTTTGTACCCTTTATTTTTTTTTCTAGGGGCATTTATGTCAAAATAAATACCGATTTTCCTAGCTTTATCATTACAAGCTATTATAATTACTAGCTAGTCTTGTTTAATTTCTCCACCTTCTCCTTCTTCGAGCAAACACTCGCCGGCATCGTACTTTGTTCGCTTGCAGTGTTTTTGTTTTGTTTTGGTTTTTTTTTGATCCGCTTTGAATCCCTTTACGCTTTCATCTCAAAGTAGTTAGACTCAAGAATGTCCGTCTTTTTTTTTTTTTTCTTTTTTGCAAACGTTTACTATCGAAAACTCTTCGTTTTCCCTGCTGCTGCTCAATTGTTTTGGACACAAATTAAACTGGCCCAAATAAACTCTTGCGAAGTTGCTCGGTGAGAGTGTGCAGCTCCGATTCTAGGCTTGGCATGGCTAAATATATATATGGCCTTCAGCTTTTCTTTTTTTAATCGCTACATAACAGACTGGAATGGTGTTCCATCGAACATCATGCATGCACCTTCTTTAAGCAGTTTTAAGTCCTATCTATTACATTATTAGTGTCAATTTTAAATCACATGTAGCTTGTGAGTGACAAGTATGTAATTTAATTAGGTTTGCTTTGGATTACTTCATGATTTTAAGTCTCAATCTCAAATCAGGGGTGACTTGTAAGAGACAAGTATTTGATTTAATTTGATTAGGTTAGCTTTGGGCCACGTTTAAATTTCACCTATTAGTTTTTAGAATGTGTAATATTAGATAATATTCTTTGTATGGGAATTTAGTTTCTCCCAATTATTCTCCAGTCATGCACTTTTTTGTTTTGTATCAACTTAGTTGTATTCACATGACAAAGTATTATTAAACTTAAAAACTTAAAATTAAACTTAAAGTAAGCTCTTTCTCATCAATGTACACATCCTTTGGACTTCCTCCTCCTGCATACAGTCTTTCAATTAATTTTATTAGTAGCTGGTCACACCAATCTTGTGGGATGTTTGGATGACATTTGGCATTAATGTTTAATGGAATCTCTGATGTTTGATGAAGTATGTTAAGATCAAGTTAAGATGGCTATCGGATTTCCAGCACTTTTGCTTTGATGAATCACCTTGATAGTGGTATCAACCAAATGCCCAATATATTATTATCAAGTTGTTTGGTCTTGCACTTAACTGGCCAGAAGAGCAGCTGGATTTCTTTTTGAAAACACTGTAGGTGCATTGAGTGATGAGCTTAATGTTAGCAAGCAGTTTTTTTTTGCGATAGTAAGGTCAAGAAGTAATTGATCAAAATAAATATCTTGTGAGGCATACATATATCCAGAGGATACACAATTTCCGATTTCTGAGTGTCTCATGGGAGGCTGTGGATAATTGAAATTGCATTCATTATGAAGTGATGATCTGAATCACTATATATCTGATGTGATACTGATTCCAAGGAGCAATCACCAGGCTTCTCCACCAATTTCTAGTGGCTCTAGACCATACCTAAGTAGCTAAGTATGTAACTAAGTTGCCTACAGTTGAACGGGGAAACAGACCTGTCCTTAGGTTTTGCTCTAAGATGTTAAGAAATGTTTTGTTTTAAAAATTTATAGATGAAAACTAGCTTTGCAGGTTCTTTTTTACACAGGGTATTAAAGATTATGTAAAAAAAACCTACCTCAATATTTTTATTTTGCTTTTTTAACATCTCCAAACTCAGTTTGGAAAGGAATTTTTATTACCTTACTCAATAGAACGCTTGTTTTTAGGAGGGGTGGGGGTCCAAATTCTTAAAAGGGGATTCATATCTGCTAGCAGTTCTGGACTAGGGGGTCCAAATCTGATACACAAGCAGATCTGGACTGGAGGGTGAAAATCCACGTGGGGTCCAAATCCACTGTGCCACTGGCTCAGATCACCTTTCCATACTATTTTCTACAGCATTGGGTCTGTAGCTTGAGTGAGGTCAGATGGGTGATATGACAAGCAGACTATATGTAAATGCCAGTAGAAAAAGAATGCTTTTGGAGCTCCGCTTTTAGGCTTGGCTAAATATATATATTAAATGAATACAATAGCGTTATTTATTTAATATTAATCTTCTTCTTATTGTATCTGTTATAGATTTTTATATTTTCATAGTTTAACAATGTGTATACAGTGTTCCGTGTACACGTTTTGCAACAAGGAGCGTTTGTTTCTTTGAATATAGAGAAATCATTAGAATTAGCGTTATCATTGTCATTGCTACTGCTACTGCTTTTGCTATTGCTATTGTTAAGTAAAAGGGGATTCATAAAAGCATTATTTTGGCACTCACCCGGTGCTGAGCATCCGTGTAACTCCACTCTGAGGCAAGCAACATTATCCATTGATGAATCTTGCACTGCACCAAGCGATTCATTTGGATAGATACGGATCAAATGTGTCATTATTGATGGCTCCAGTAGATTTTTCGCTAAACTACGGCTTGCAACATTCCCTTGAAAAACCTGCACAAAATAATAATAATAATAATAATAATAATAATAATAATAAATACAATAAAATTTGGGTAAAATAAATGATATATCTCCATTCTCAAAGTATGAGACTTCAACAAGTCTATACGATAAGACTACTCTTCACACGAACAGTTTTAAAAGCTTGGACTCCAAAAGAACCTAACAGCTGAGATCAGGACAGTAATTAAGTCTCTGCCACCCTTTACAATGACCTGTTGGGATACGGCCTGGAATCATCCTCATAATTAGAGTACATGTAATCATTAAATTAGCCCCTCTCTTCTCTGCTGCTGACCTATAGAACAAGAGTAATGTCCCAACTGATTATTTGAAGTTTGGTGCTTCACACAGCACGTTATAACTCAGGGGTATTCAAGTATTATAGTTAGAGTTGACACTGGTAGATACCGTGTAAATTCACATATTTTCACTCTATATTTAAAGCGACAAAGATTATAATCAATTACCAAATACCTTTTCAGTCCCGTCTTTCCCCTCAGTGTAAGTAGACCATTGGCCTTGCTTTAGGTATTTGATCTTAAATTTCTTTACCCATCTAGATTTCAGGTGGCTGCCCTGTGTTGTAATTGCCGTTATTGATTTTGCTTCCTTCAAGTCGATTTGTAGGTATGGCGAATTATCTGTTTTTGCTGAGCACCAAGCCCCAACTCGGCTTTCCAGACGTGCAAAGTAAGGAGCATTCTGTGGACTTAAGCTGGAAGACGCCGTGATACTCTCATTGCCGATCATTTTGTTTTTCATTCCCAATGTAGAGTTGCAGTCACCTGTCAGAGTGAAACGGTGTCCTGAGAGGTTATTTTAACGCCAACATTTCGGGTGGGTATGAAATAAATATAACAAACTCATGACATCTTCTCCTTAGCCTTAGAGGTGTGGGAAAGAACGTTGAACTGTCAAAGGTCATGTGAACAGACTACAGACACAGATGAGACCACATAACAAAAAATGTACCAAATTCCAACTCACATTTGATATCACCATCGGTTAAAAGCGTGGTCCTAACCAGGGGGGGGGGGGGTGGCTACTCCCTTATTTGGGCTATATGGGTATGTGCGGCCCCAAAGGGTATGGTTTTTTGGCCGTTTTGGTCTGAAATAGGGTATCGATTTTGACCATTTCGGTCTGAAATAGGGGATGGATTGTGCATTCTAGTCTTGAACTGGGTATGTTTTTTTAAAAGAAGGTACTTTTTCATCATTAGGCGGTTAGACCATCAACAAAAGCCCTTCTTTTTTGTCTTTTAATTATGTTTACGCCAACCGTGTACGTTAAATAGGTCTGAAATAGGCTATCGAATTTTTGATCAGGTCTGAAATAGGGTAGGGAAAATCGCAGATTTTGGTCTGAAATAAGGTAAGGGTTTCAGCAAGCGGGCCGCACACCCCCACCCAGTTTTTCCGGGATTCCCTACCCCCCCCGGAGATCCTAATCATGAAATTCATTTCAAAGAAAATAAACAGAATCTGTGATCAACTGGTGGCCGGTTCAGCTGCAACCTAGAACATATACGACCAACAATGTTTCTTACGACCACGGAACATGGGGGGCTCTCTCTTTTTTACATTATATATAAATGTAATCACGAGAAATGGTGACATTAACAATAACATTGCTGAGGACCATTTACTGACAAATCACGCAATCGACAGGAACTCCGCTAAATGCATTACCTACTGTACTAACTACCACCAACGGATCGCACTGGAAAGTTGGTTTACTAACTTAGAACAGACACCACTGAACCGTAGCCAACAGCTTCCCGCACCTTACAAACGACTTATTGACGATATCAACAACAGACAAACAATAGACAAACCGACTAATTTGACTAACAATACACCTACAGACATTTGACTAACAAAACACGGATTGAAACGCACCAATCACAGTTTACAGCCTTCACGGCTTAACTGACAGACGACCAATAACATCACGACTTCGTTGATCAATCAGATCAACGACCAGAGTACTTATACCATCTTCTGACGTTGCACAAATTACTCGACTCTGATGACGACGTCCCCTCAGGTTTTCAAAACGTTAGTCAATGTTATCACAAACAGTCCTTCTCAGGACTACGCTCACCTGGAAGATCGTGCTTCACTTAGTTATGATATGAAATGTCTTTCTTTTTCTGAAGATCAAGATTATCGAATCTGCCACCCAATGAGAATCGTTTAAGATCTCAGAGATCTGGCCTCGAAACAGGCCGACTTGTTTTCATACGGTTTCATCTCGACCGTGGCTTCCTGTTTTGATCAAATTTGCTTCAGGAGGTAAGATATTCCTGTCTCAGACGCGTGATATCCACTTCCGTTCAATGTGTTCTGCTATGCTGGTACTTTAAATTAAAACCGAAAGATGGAATTCATACCACCAGCCAAGTTAAATGTGGACAATCGTTTTCCTTCTTTGATCACATCGGAATAACACATAGTGTCATTTATGAAAACAAACTTTAACTTGAACGTGTCGGTGACACTAATGACGCAAGAAAACAATCGAGTCCAGTTTACTAATCTGGGGAGATCGAGTTCCGTCAATGCTTTTAGCCAAGACTACGTTTAGAAGAATATCGTAGAATTAATATGCAAAACATTAATTAGACGGGCATTGAATGGAAAGAAGATAAGCCCATGGACCTCTCAAACGTCACTTCGTACATCTAGAAAGAGCAAATTTCACCGCAGACTGAACATTTTCCTTAACAGACAACAGAGAAAAACAAGGAAACTCACCTTCCACTTGACTAATGATAAGGAAAATCCCCACAAAAAATGAAGCAAGCAAAGTCTTCATCCGGCTGGCTGTTGAGGTTTGTTAATCAGAACAACTTCTTGCGACGCAAATACAAAATGTCTCGCTGTCCTCTATGGAGTAGACGAATGTGCGCAAAACGTGTTCAAACGTGTCTGAAACTGCATACGTTAACAATTGCTATATATAGCGTATTGGGTCACCTACCCATTAGAGATAGCGTTACGCCCATGAAACATGTAAAGAAAGTGAAACCCGCAAAAACATCACACCCGGTAAAGAAAAGTATCAAATAAATTAAAGCCTACTGAGGTTTGCTGAAGCTCTTTGCTGAAGCAGGGCATTTGTGAAGTAAAATTACTTGAGAAGAAGTAAGAGGAATAGCACAGACTGTGGTTTGCCCGCTGTCATTTGACTTTTTTACCTGGTGAATGCTTACCTTGCAATGGGGAAATTTTAAGCTTTGTTTTTCCTGTTTTTATTTTTCTACTGAATAGATAACATCTCTGAAGAGCAATTGAAAACGAAAATCCCCCTTTAAGGTGACGCGTCATTGCAGAGCAATGATCGCCGAGATACATGAGGCACATCTGAGCCTCATGCGATTCGTCTCCACTGTTTCACTCCAAGTTTGCATAAGCTTTGTGAAAAGAGATGAACAAAAAGGGGGCTACAACAGAAATTAGATCCCAACGAAAACTGAACTACCAAACAATTGCCATCAGGGAATTTTAAGGTCAAGAACTCTTGAGCTATAAAATATCACTCATTCAAGAACGTAACTAGTCTGGTGTTTTGGATGACAAGGACGCGGTCACGCTACGGGACCGTGCATACCGTGAAAGTCCTATTAAGCCCCCCTTCTCTATTGACCCCCCCTCTCTAATAAGCCCCCCGTCTGGAAGAAGTTTTTTGTAAAAAGCCCCCCCCCCCCCTAATAAGCCCCCCTTCCCCTTTTGGGACATGAGGTTTTGTAATAAGTCACTCTTATTCCCACTTGCGAAATCAACTTCATGTGGCCCAGTTGGTTTGTTTTTAAACAAATATACACTAAAACACGTAATACTGTTTGCTGCTCTTTATTAGATAATAAAATTTGACTGTAGTTGTTTGCGCTTTGTACAAAATCAGTTTTAAGACGAAAACAGGGTGTTTAAGATATGAAATAAGCCTCCCTCCCCCCCCCCCATACACACACACACCCTCTCTCTCTCTCTCTCTCTCTCTCTCTCTCTCTCTCTCTCTCTCTCTCTCTCTCTCTCTCTCTCTCTCTCTCTCTCTCAAGTCCCCCTCTCTAATAAGATCTCATATTCATTGCGTTTTGCGAAAACACAGGGATGTAGGGGCCGTCGACATATCACTTGTCCTAGCTCCGCTTAACTTAATTGGACGTTTAGGTCAGACCCCCCCCCCCCCCCACCCCCTCCAACCTCCCCCACCTTGTACGCCCACTTGAAATTATTTGCTCCTAAGCCTAAAGTCACTGCATTCCAGTCGCAACAGTTTAGTATGTTACTGACGTTCATTACGTGAAGATATCAGGTATCAACGTAGTGAAAATGATGCTTTTATATCGTAGTGGAACCCCCTTTTTATGAGTGATTTTATAATTTTATAGATTCTTAACTTTAGGATTGCATTTTTAAGGTCATTTTATTGTAAAGCACTAATGAGCTAAATGGAATTAGCGCTATAGAAATTTTAATTCTTATTTTTAATTATGCTTTCTCCTTCCTGTTCTGTTACAACATCTTTGATTTCCGACTACAGTATTCAAAACAAAATTTCTTAAAATAGATCTGTTTGCTTTTGGTCAAAAATGGCCCGCACTACTCGTCCAGAAGTAGATTCGTCTTGCCTCCTCCCTCCCTAAACGTTTTGTTGACGTTAATCGGGGAACAAGTGAATACGTCGACGGCGCCTGAGTTGTCTCGTATCGCTGAAGACCACAGGTCATCTTTTTAGCAAAACCGAGACAGGCTCAAAGTGCTAGTCCGTAGTTCTGCACAGTCCAATCCAAAATGGAAATCACACTCAAATTTATGGCACAAACATTATTGTCGTGCCACTTAAGTGCTATTGCTGTGCGGTCCTGCTTTGTTCTTTTCTTTAATGCTATTCCAGCCAAAGCCTGATCAACCCTTGAATTTCTGTCTACTTTTGACAAATGTTTCATATGATTGGAAAATTTCCATCGCGGTAGGGTCAGGTCAACTACGCAAAGTATTCTCAGACACTCTCAGTTCTGAAACGTGTTCGTGTAAAATATCCATCACGAAGTCACACTGAAAAGCTTTGCTATCGGGAATGTATATAGTTATTTGGTCGTATTTACTCAATAACTGTTCCTTTTGGCGTACTGTTGGAACAGCAAGAAATTGGAATGTCAAAACAGAAATTTAGCGGCAATTAGAACGTTTACGCAAAAAGCCCGTTTTTCCAAAGCGAAAGAACAAAAACAAAAAAATAGAAGTGGTAAATAAAGGGAAATTAACAGGGCTGGATGTTTATCTTGCATTCTTAGTGGCTGTCATTGTCTTTTCGTACCAAAGCCAAACCGGCCACTAGAAGGTTCCACAAATGTTGTAAATTGGCATTCAATGGTCTCTTGTTTAAAAAGTAAGCCCCATATTAGTATTAAGCTTAGAGATAAGTTTATTTCAATTCAGTTATTTCATTTATCTTCGTCACCGCAAGTTTTTGATTACAAACATAAGTCTTACTTGTGACATCGAGATTGCAGCATGTCTGCCACAAGATGTTAACAGGACATTGGTCAAAAGGAATGGTCAGATGATCCATGCAGTTAGTCGTCATTCTTATTGTTTCCCTGTGAGATAATAGGTTGACTTATTTTACTCTCTTTCAATGCCAGCTCCTTCCATTGTGGCAGTAAAAGCTACCATTTCCGTGTGGTTTAATTAAACGCGAGCACTGATACGTTTCCTCTTTAACCCTGACTACAACGGGAATTAATGATATTTTAGGCTGGTTTCCATATGATCGCAGACGATCGCGGATCGCAGATCGCAGATCGCAAAACGTTCTGCGATCGTCTGCGATCAATTGAGATCCTGCGATCATATAGTCCACGTTTACTTCGTTCTAGTTCTCAGAATCGTTTAGCTGTGCCTAAATCCAGGCTAAAGACGTATGGTGATAGAGCTTTCCTAGGCTATGGAATCAATTGCCTCTTGAACTCAGGAATGTTACCACTGTTGACCAGTTTAAGACGCAGTTAAGACATACTTATTTAAATTTCCTTATGATGTGTAGTTATTAGTAGTTTAGTTAATTTCATCATAATAGTTAATAGGTTTGCACTTTATAGTTTTACCATTGTTGTACAGCCCTTTGAGCAATTAGTGGACACAGCGCTCTATAAATGATAATGATGATGATGATTATATGGAAACCAAACTTCTGCGATCTGCAATCGAAGCATATCCGATAATATTTGTAATTCTGACAACGCGCGTGTACATTTGACATTTCCGCTGACCGAAATGTATGGCTACAGTCCGCTCTGCGATCGTTTGCGATCGTCTGCGATTATATGGAAACAGCTCTCTTTGCGATCGTTTGCGATCCGCGATCGTCCGCGATCGTATTCTATCATATGGAAACCAGGCTTTACAGACATCTAGATGCCATAGACTTTTTATTTGGGCTTTGACTGAGGCAGACTATGAAACTGTAAACTGAAGTTGTTTTATTGCTTGCTCACCGCAGGCGGTTAAGATCTGGACTGTTTGCTCGCATTTACTACTTCCATGTCTTTTCAACGACAAGTGTTAACAGTAAGTTAATCACCACATTGTATAGCAATGTCGGCACTCGTGGCGACTTCCCACAACTTCTCTCTTTATGTCGTTTTGTAGAATTTTCTCCATAGCAGCAAGATACTGAATGGTCAGTTTTCTTGCTCTATGAGTGCAGAGTTTTGTACTTACTGAAGGTATTCAGTCGAGTGACAAGTTCATTTTCTTACTCGTCAAAGTACGCGAGCAATCAGACGTATAACGACTCGCTCAGCTAAGGTATGGCCATCGACTTTCTGTAACGCAAAAAAAATGCAAAACATGAACTGAATATGCATGCGAATTGCTGGAATTCAGCAGAGCTACTTTTACTAAAAAATAATTTTAAGACGGCAGACACATATTAGTAACCTGCTATGAATTCACTTTTTTATTGCAACTGATTGTAACTCTAAAATCAACAACGACAAAGGTCAGGTGCTGACGGCTTAATATTGAAATTATTTAATGTCATTAGTCATTACATGCAAACATAAAAACAAAGCTGTAAGCTTTTAATCTGGCTTTTAAAATAAACTGACTTTTTGTGCTATTTGAACTATTTCAATCTAAGCCGTTAAAACTGTGAGCGTTTCCCACAACGTACCCCGGTCCAGTGGAATAAAAATGGTGTTTCAATGGAGGATATAACATAAAGTTGAAATATGTGTTTCGGAATCGCTTGATTGAAAGATATAATATAAAATGGAAATAAATTCTCTTCTGTAGATCGTAATGAAGCCTCTGTAACTTGTCGCGGCAATAGATTTCCAAAGACGGGCTTAGTCTTAAGTTAGTTAAAAGAAATAATTTCAACTGCTTTTATTTTTATTGTTTTTAGGTATTTCAGCGATGGCCCTATAATATTTCCGAAAGGGGCAAGAGTTGGAAATTTGAAAATTCTTTGGATGGATGTACTCTAATTTCACCCAACAATTATGCTTAACGAACAGCAAAAAAACAACCAGGTTGACTAATGCATCAATTGTGGTTAAAAATCAAATGCACGACTTTCCGCATGAGCCAGTCCACTAGCATATAAAGACACACTACAAAGACCTTCCAAGCAATAGTCAGAGGAGTAAACGTTTAAGTGGGTGTAAACCAATCAGTGACATACAATAAGTTTTTACGAAACAGCCGGGTCAAATGGCCAGGGAAACGTCCACAGAAATGCCACACATATCGTTTTTTGGAATGGTCGGTTCAACCGGTCAGCTTGGTCAGCGTTCTTATGGAATCCACTGACCACCATTCCCGTGCACTGTCAATTCTCAGTCCGCCAATCGGATCCAATACATTTAATGTTGATTATCCGATAATGCCCTGTCCATCTCACAACATTTCAATAAGATCTTGATTCCCTCCTTAATTACAGAGCTATTAATTTCACAAAAATGTACTTCGATTGTGACATTGGTGAAATATTATGCGATAAAAACAAGAGCAATCAAATCGGAAAACAACAGCTAACATAACGGTATTGGTTGAAAATAAACTTCCCCTTCGTATGCAGCAACATCATAAGTTTAGAGGCTAACAAACATGAGAATCAAAAATAAATCAATATTTCTTGGCTTCAACGTGATATTGCAAAAGAATGTTTATTGCTAAAAAAAACAAACATAGGGATTGTTTTTCTTGTCTAAAGGGACGATTAAAGCAAACAACCTAACATTTGTCATGTTTTGGCCTTACTGAGAAAACGGTTTGCTGAGAAATGTCCTTGGTCGGTTAAGAAGGCAGTAATTTTAGGCGACATGCTTTGTGTTTGAGCACGTAGCGATGAAGCATTATAACTCTACAATATGCGTGATGATATCTTTATCGTGTTATTCAGGAAACCTCCAAGGTTATCTCAGAATAAAGGAATGAGATTCTCGTGACGAACTTGCTACAGATATTAACAAATATAGATTTGAGATAATCTGCGGTATCCTTTGAGTTCTTAGCTTCAGCAGCTGTCTGAGCCTTATAGGATACTCTCGATTTTCGTTTTATTTCTCAACCAGAAAATGTACTCCACGATACGATCTTTAACGTGAGTTGATTGAATTGAAATAATCCGCCGAACGAGCACGCCTGAGTGATTTAACTAGTGAGGGATGATGAGCAAAGAATCGTTGCAACCTCATTTGATATTTTAAGCACCTTTAGAGGGCGTAATTATTTAAGTTGGCGCCATTAGTCAAGCGTTTCATTCCAGACTCCAGGCATCCTTTAGAGAGGCATTTTTATGACCGACCTCCGTGTACAGCTTGGAAATGTGCTCCTCGATTGTTGCTGTGGTGTTATCTCTATCCATCCTTGTTTTATCCGAGGGCTTAAATAAAGGAGCCGAGAAGGAATTTGCCTCTGGTTTGCTTCACGTATTGGACATGGAACATGCACCTAATATATCAAGTCGTCGCCATGACATTCCACGTTACATCTTCAACCTGTACAGAAGAAAGTTCGCCAGCAAATCATCGGAAATTGGTGGAACTCCCTCGTTAGGCAGCGCTACACGCATTTTCTTTCCTCAAGGTAACACCGCCAGATGTTGCAAAGCTTAAATCCACACAATGTGCCAACAATTCTCTCTCTTGATAAATATGTGTTAAGCAGGTTTAATTTGTTTGTTTGCATTCATGATTGATTTTAAACAGATCTTGACGAGGCCGCCAGCAGCGTCGTTCTCTGGTTTAACTTGTCCTCAGGTGGTCTTAACGGAACCCACAGAATGCGCAAAGCTGAGCTGCATCTTCAAGTACTCTCCACAGATGGTGGTATAGTTCAGGTCAGCATCGTTCGTATGGGCCAGTCTTTGAAAGCAGACGATAAAACCACAATAGCTTCTCAAGAATGTCACAAAATTATCAAAAGTAGATGGTTGGTGTTCAATCTCAGTCCAGCTCTGCATTCAGAGGTCAAGGAACGCAAAGAAAAATTAAAACTATTCATCTCTACCGCGCCTTCTTTACGTATTGCTTTAAAAGGCAGACGACAACCTTTCCTTGCAGTTTTGACAGAACCGAGAGAAGAACCACAAAAAGAGCTACACAGGTTTCTGCCACTGATGACGAGCCAATATGCCAGTAGTAACGTTACTGAAGACCTTGGCGTGACTTCGATGCAAGACGTAAATAAGCGGTCGAAACGTTCGGACGAAACCGTCTGTCGTAAACGCCGAATGGCTGTTCGATTCCGTGACCTCAAATGGAATGGATGGATAATTGCTCCAACTCGGTTTGGATTCCATTACTGCGAGGGTTCATGCCCCGGAACTCTAAGTCAGGAAACGAATCCATCAAATCACGCCATTCTGCAAAACATTCTCCATCATCGCCTCAGCAAGAAGATTCCTGCAGCCACCTGTGTTCCCACTGAACTGCATTCCATGAGCCTGCTTTACTATGATACTGATGACACGATTGTTCTGAGGGAGGTACCAGGAATGGTGGCTTCTAATTGTGGGTGTCGGTAAAAAGGTTATGTCGAGGCTGTCTTCAACGTTAAACCAAAGAAACCCCATCTGGTTGGTCATGCATAGTTGTCATGCCATGTTGTTTGGATTGAAATGCATCAAAAATAGCTCTTAGATTCAACCGTTATGACAACACGCCAGTGGCGGGCATTTCAATGTTAATATGGCTTTCTCAGACAAGGAACAGATTCCGAAAGATTTCCTTGAAACAAGTTCTTTAATAACTTGGTGATCATATCAACTGCTAGCCGAAAAGCTCTGCTCTACAGCCTGACATTTACTGCTGCCCTTGTGGCTGTCTCCATGCTCCGATATACATGAAGATGGCTGTCTATTCAAGAACATTTTGTTTAAATGGACTATTTTCAGAGAGATGTTACTATTCTTTACCAAAAGTGCTTCGTGGTCCTGGAACACAACTGAATGACTATGAGCAGACCGGACAGTTTAATTTCCATCCTAGCCATCCGTAGCTAAACAGTTATTACTTTGAGAGCACCAATATAACTATTCTTAACCAGACTGTCGGTGCCATGATTGAGGCAATTATGTCTTGTGACGATTCCTTAAATAGCTTGGTGATGCTAAAGATAGCCAAGACAGTTGCTTTAATTAAAAATGTCGGGCTAATTCTTGCCAAACACTTTATCAATACATTAATTTCGTACGTCTGGGAGAAAGAAAATAATGACAGAAATGGAATCGTGCAAGCAAAGAAAATTCTCCTGTCAACCGACGAAAGTGATGTTCTCTTGAAATCAACAGCTTCAAACTGCATTGCCCGGTTAAGGTGTCCTTGTACCACAGT
>JAEMWC010000192.1:797500-802500 GCA_016490735.1 Pachyseris speciosa
TGTTACAATTTACTTAAGAGAAGATTGAACAAGGAAAACGGAAGAAACATGCTTCTTCACAACCTGCTTCAAGGAAGTGAGCCTTCTTTAGATTTGGACATTGGTCTTGAACGCTTGAGTTAGATACTGAACTTTTGAATGTTTGTAAACCTTTGCGCGATCGATTTAGATTTTCATTAACTTACCTTTGACGTTTATTAGGCTTTTTCTTGTTTGTTTGGATTGCTTGTCCTAAGTACCTGCCGGGAGGGGCCGGAACGGCATAGCGTCCACCCTACATTGCCATACAGTGTCCGAACAAAACAGTTTGATTTTACGAGTTTGTTGGCTCGTCTCTGGCGCTACCTCGATTGTTGGAAGTCGTTCCAGCTGAAAAGCTTGTTGCTGCGCAGTTTTCGAGAAATGATGCGGTCCGCTTAACTTTAGTTGCTTATTGCGAGGATTTGATCCTTCGCGGCGTCATGTGGGTGACAACTCCATGCGGGTGGTGAGTGGTGACACCAAATCACGCATTGTTTACTTGCGTGACTGTCCTGCTGAGGTCCCGGATGAAGCTGTTAAGCAGTTCTTCTCTTCCATTGGGAGCAGGGAGGGGGGGAGGGGGGTGATTCTGCGCAAAGATCCGAGCATGCTGTTTTGCCGGCTCTCCTTGAGGGGAACCGTGTCGTTAAGATGGCTCCGTGCTTCTGGTTTTGACTGCTGGGTATGGTATGCCCGCCAACCTGCGCAGTGTTCTATTTGTAACAACATTGGTCACCGTAACCGTGGCTGTCCTCTCTCCGGCCAATGTAGACGTTTCGCCAGGCTGGGCGTAAAACTAGAGAGTGCAAGCGGGCTTTTGGATCTAACCAACCTGTTGTTGATCGTGTTACTGCGGATGAGCGTACTGTGGTGCTTGTTTCCGGTGTGGTGGCCTAGGACGGTCCTGACGATAATCCGGATTTCGTTCCTTCCTCTGATGAGGTCTTCCCAGATGAGTGTGAAATGGCTTCTGAAAATGAGGTTTTCAGGATTTCCCCTTTCACCTTACCCCTCCCCCACTCGTCGTTCGTTTTCAGCTTCCCAGTCTCCCTCTGTTCCAGTGGATCCACCTCCTGTGGTCTGAGCCCATCCCAGCATTGTCAGTTGCCTCGACTCCTCAGCCTTCTCCTGCTCCTGTGTCAGCCTCGACTTCTAAGTGTTTTCCTTCTCCTGTGTCTCAGCTAAATTGGTCTTGTCGGGATTCGACTCTCAGACTTAATGAACTGATGATTACAGTAGCCCCCACAATGCTTTGTCATCAAGTTGTTCTTTCCTGAGTTGGCCATGTTCTGACCGAATCCCTCCTGGGGAAGATCCCCAAGTTTCTTCCTACAGGATTTCCATTTGGATAACTTTGCTAGACTAGAACTTCAGAAGAGAAAGAAGAAACATGCTCCTACTTGTTGAATATTGAACTTTTAAACACTAGAGTTGGACTTTCTTTTTGAGTATTTGTAATAAAATTCCTGTGATTTATTCGTTATTTGCTTTTGAGTATATTTGTAAGTTTTTTGTGAGACTTGTTTGAAGTTTACTTTCGAAATTGTAACTGTATTTTTGATATTGTGTTTATTTTATGGCGCCCCTTCGTGTTTTTAATGTGAATAAACGCATCACAGAAACGCGCCCATTGAAAAACGTCGCACGGGAAAATGCCAATAAGCGAGGAAAAAGACAGAGAGCATGTCTGGCGCGAAATATTTTGACGTTCTGCTTCGGGGACCGACGTGAGAAAGCTTAGTTTGGCGTTGAGTGAAAACGTGAGTGGCATTTCACATATTTTAGCTCTATTTTTGCCCCCAACTTGATAATTTTAATATGGGTTGATACCTTAAGATACCAAGGAATAGAATCATTGAGTTGTTGCCTGATTTTCCTCCCCAAGCTATAAGCTTAAAAAATTTCATCAGTCGGCTGTTTCAAAACAAAAAGCTAGCGCCGATGCCTCCGAAATTAGAAATGATTTGCGAGTCTCACACTGTTTATCGACAGTTCTCTCTAACATTACTTTTTCGCATTCGAAATAAGACATACTAGAGCTGTTAATTTACACTAAACCTGGCCGAGGAAAATAACTAGTCATCAGTGTTGCTCAAAACTAACGTCCAAAATTCTCTATCATATCGTAGTTCTCAGTTCAAATTCCTAGATGTAAAGATATGGAAATTGACATGCAAGCTCGTACTGCTAAAGCGTTTCTCGCAAATCCCGGCCTTCGATGCAGAACATTTCAATTGAGTTCATGTTAATCTAGTCGCTACCTCTAGGTAATATATTGGTGATTTTTAATTTAATTTTATTTTATTACATTACCTCGGCTAAAAATGTGATATCTAATCTCCGATAAACACTTGTCGTTCTCCAGCACTGATTTGTTGACGTATTCAGTTTGTACAACAGTAAAAAATCTACATCGGTGATACCATCATTAAAATGGCTGAACGCGAAGGAATATTTCGAGAGAAGTTGGCGTCTAACTGCTTTCAATTTCACTCTGTAACGAGTATGGTTACATGAAGTACTATGAATGTTGTGCCGCGTAGCACTAGGAACACAAATAGTGGAACAGAGAATTAACTCTGAAGTGTAAATTAAAGCGCTACCCAAACCCATGAATAACCCACTGGGCGTTAGCCCTAGTAAAGGGAAACAGGGAACCACACGAGGCAAAGAAAAAATCTTTTGACCTCGGTGGGAATCGAACATTCATATGTACCCTTACTTTCTCTTTGCCGCGATTCACCATCTAAAATCGTCCCCGACTTTCTCTGTGCGACCTTGTAGCTCAGTCGGCAGAGTAACGGTAGATCTAATCCGGAGGTCGTGGGTTCGATTCCCACCGAGGTCAAAAGATTTTTTCTTTGCCTCGTGTGGTTCCCTGTTTCCCTTTACTAGGGCTAACGCCCAGTGGGTTATTCATGGGTTTGGGTAGCGCTTTAATTTACACTTCAGAGTTAATTCTCTGTTCCACTATTTGTGTTCCTAGTGCTACGCGGCACAACATTCATATGTACCCTTACTTTCTCTTTGCCGCGATTCACCATCTAAAATCGTCCCCGACTTTCTCTGTGCGACCTTGTAGCTCAGTCGGCAGAGTAACGGTAGATCTAATCCGGAGGTCGTGGGTTCGATTCCCACCGAGGTCAAAAGATTTTTTCTTTGCCTCGTGTGGTTCCCTGTTTCCCTTTACTAGGGCTAACGCCCAGTGGGTTATTCATGGGTTTGGGTAGCGCTTTAATTTACACTTCAGAGTTAATTCTCTGTTCCACTATACATGAAGTACTAGTCTAGTTCCCGCCTTGCGCGTCACGTGACCAAGCTCGCCGGGAGCCATTCTCGTAAGTTTGTTGTTGCTGCTCTAGTGCAATAAATAAGTTGTCTTTTGCGGACTCTGTTGTCTATCCGCTTGTCGTTACATGGTGTCAGAAGTTTCCCGAATCCACACGTCACGAAAAGTGAATGATTTGTGGCAGAAACTACCGAATTTATGAGTGAAAGCAGTGGTGAAGATAGCGAACAACTCCGGCTTCAAGTTTGACAACCATGGCGAATTTCCAAATACCTCCTCCTGACATACTCGAGCTAAGCGATGGTTCGACAGCGTCCAATTGGCGAACTTGGGTCTCTGCTTGGAATAATTACAGGTTGTCTACGAAGCTAGATAAAGAGGAAGAAGCACGCCAAGTAGCAACACTTTTGGCCGTAATTGGAAAAGAAGCGAACAAGGTGTTTCGTACTTTCACATGGGCCTCGCCGGACGACGCGAAGAAAATCGCTGCGGTTGTAAGCAAGTTTGAAGAGTGTTGCATTCCCAGGGAAAACACTATTTACGAACGTTTTCTTTTCTTTACGCGGGATCAGCGGGAATCTGAACTGTTGATCAATATTTGACGGAGCTTCGCCAAATTGCAGCAAATTGTGATTTCAAGTCAATCACACCCGATCAGCTTCTCCGGGATCGACTGGTGACAGGTACCAAAACTGCCAAGGTACGTGAAAATTTGCTCAAAGCGAAGAAATTGACCCTTGAGAAAGCTATAGATATCGCTCATGCCGCCGAGAGTATGGCTGTTCAAATGAAAGTTATGTCTGCTGAGTCTGGATTGAGTGCTGTGAAAGAGAAAGAGAAAGAGCAGTCAGAAAATGTCCCATCTGTCAGCAGTGGCTGGATCAAGGACTGTAGATTCTGTGGTAGAAACCACGAAAGACGCAGCTGCCCTGCCTTTGGTCAGATTTGTGCATATTGTAAAAAGAGGAATCATTTTGTTGCCAAGTGCCCAGCAAAAAGCAAGATGTCTTCTGTCCAAGAGCGATTCTATTTAAGTGCTGCAGGTGTTGGAAACGGAGGTCGTGAGATGGTTACCCTCACTGTATCAAAGGAGTCTAAGCCCCTTTCAGATCATGATGTAAGCTTCTTGATGGACACGGGGGCTGAATGCAATCTTTTGCCTTTGGATGTGTACAAGAAGGTGACAGGCGATCTACACTTGAATTTCCTCAATGCACGCGGTAAGTCAGTCCTGGTTTTAGCTGATGGAGATGAGCAACCCATCGAGGGCAAAGCCACAGTGTATGTCTCCCGCAAAGGAAACGCACACAAAATTGAAGTCAATGTAGTCAGGGGCCATGGGTATGAGCCCATACTGTCTAAGCAGACAATGCTGGAAATGAACTTGATAAAGATTCTCGACAGTGACCGAGATCCACGCGTCAATGTACTGAAGTCCGACACAGAGCCATTGCTGGAAGAGTATGACGATGTATTTGAAGGCCTTGGAAAGTTGGACGGACAGTACCACATTGTGACAGACGAGTCCATCAGACCTGTAGTGCATCCTCGGCGTTTACCTGTTGCGATGACTGAGCGAGTTCAGCGGAAACTCGAAGAAATGGTAGCTGCTAACATAATCGAACAAGTCGACCATCCTACTGACTGGGTATCCAGTATGCTAGTGGTGACCAAGCCATCCACCGAAGCT
>JAEMWC010000192.1:812500-832500 GCA_016490735.1 Pachyseris speciosa
AAATAAAGAAATCAAAATACGAAACTAGCAAACAATAAAAACTCCATATTTCCATTTAAGACGCATTTGAATCTCATACTAATCTAGATAGCCTAAAATATTTCGGGGATCCACAACACGTTATCCACAAATTCTTCGCAAATCTCTAATGAATGTTTTAAGTCTATGCCTTTTTAAAATAAAGAAATCAAAATACGAAACTAGCAAACAATAAAAACTCCATATTTCCATTTAAGACACATTTGAATCTAATACTAATCTAGATAACCTAAAATATTTCGGTGATACACAACACGTTAACCAAAAATTCTTCGCAAATGTCTAACTCCCTGCCTTTTCTTAAATAAAAAATCAAAATGGCTATATAATTTTCTAAAAATTCAAATGACAAAATCCTAAGGTATTTCAACTAGATTAAAATTTTTATAACTTAGTTCATAAAGACGTACTGAATGTCACCGCATGTTTCTCAACTTCGCAAGTTAGCAACAAAAACTCCCAAAAATTTAAAATTGATGAAGATAGGGTAAATTCTATGAAGTCGCGCTTACAAATCTCAGATCACCAAGCACAGCTTTACGTTCTTCCCCTCCAGGTGAGCAGCCAGATTTTGTAGACGTCGAATCCGAAGGCAACTAGGATTACCAGCGTTGAAAACGCGATAAAGATGAAATGCATGCTGGTTTTCCAGTGCAAATTGCAGCTCCCGAACCGAAATTTCAAAAATGTCCTTCTGATCAGACGACGTTGTCTTCACCTCGACGTATGTGATTACCTCTCCTTCCACACCAACCATGCGTCGCCGGATCTGCAAATCGTAAGGCAGAGTTGTATTTCCCTTTTCATTTACCCACACAATTTCTACTGATACACCTGGAGGAACTAATTTTTCTTGGTTGAGAAGAAACTCGTACACACACTGCTCCCCCCACCGACCAACATCTTCCCTATTTGCGTTATCGACCAGCGGTATCCGATCCAAGACTTTAGTGTCGTTAAACAAAAGATCTTCAAAGTCGAGGTCTGGTATTCCGCCGTCAAACCAGAGGTAGGCATGCGAGGGCTGAGTGTTAATTTGTACCGTGGCGGGTAGAGTGATTTCGTTTGGATAGGGATCATTTGGTAACCCTGCTTTGGTAACCGCTTCACCTATTACAGAACTTCCTTCGCTTTGAAAGCCAGATTGATGAGCTGTTTCCCATGGTGTTGGTTCTTGAATAACTGCAGATTGTTGAACGTTAGTTTCATGAGCCAATTTCTCGTCTGTTGGTCCTTGAAAACCTCCAACCTGTTGAGCGTGAGCGTTTGGTGGCATTTTCTCTGGTGTTGGTTCTTGGATAGCTACAGCCTGTAGTGGAGGGTGAGGTTGCCGGAGGCTGACCTCAGCCTTTGCTTCAACTCTTTCTCTCATTTTATCTTCGTGTTCTTTCATCCTGTCTAAGCCAACATCACGTTGCGTTGTTCTTCCTTGGATTTTCTCTTCCTGGGTTGGTTTCATTGATTCAGGAGGTGCCGGAGGTGGCCACATTTTAAGCACACTATCACCAGGTTCCCCTTCGCATTTCCGAGTCTTGTCATATTGCACTGCAGACTTTGGAGGCCAGGAGTGAAGTTCATCGTCACCAGATCGGTATGACCCTGGTATGTTGGGGTGCAGAGTTACGTTTACTTCTTCAGGAGCTTGTTCTTCAACTTCAACAACGTCAGGTTCTTCAGGTGGTGGCACGTACCACGGTTCCTCGTCATCAGGTAACTGTTCCAGACCTTGGATTTCTTCCAAAAAGAAATCAAAATCACTGCCATCGTATCCTTTTACAGCAACCAGAAAGTTGCGTAACTCTGGGGAACCTTGCTTCTTTTCACCTAATAATAGCTTTACTATTTCTGCATTCAAGACATCGGCCTTCTCCAGGCAGTCCTGCACCACGTAGAGACAAAAGCTGGAACCCACAGTTTGAAGCCCGGACTTTTCTTTGATTGGAATTCGAACATCGGGATGTGTGCTTAAAGAGTAAACGGTTTCCAAACTTTTAACGGAGGCAAACTGCATTTGTTGCAGTTTCTGAGCAAATCGTTCACGTTTGAGGTCCTCATACACTGCTGAGTCTTGGGAGTGTAGGAAACGCTGTACATGTGGCATAAGAAGATGAAAGTACTTCTGCAAAGGGACACACTGATACTGCACTAAGTCCGGTGTGAATTCTTTTGTTATACATTCACTCAACGCCTTCACTTCACAGACTTTTAGAAAGTGGGATACATTTTGCTTCATTTCTTGTTTCATTTCTTGTTCCGCTTTACGATAGGCATTGGTTGAACGTTGCTTCTGTGACTGAAATAAGTCCCCAAGATCAAGAAAATAGACATCTTTCTTCTTCTCCTTTCCACCTTCCCCTTCTGGAAAATCTTTTTCCTTAAAATTCTGGAAAATCTTAAGCAACGACTTCTCGTCGGCTAGGAGTGGCTTATCCGAAAGTGAAACCCATTTGTCTCGGGAAGGAAAAATGTTCCTCTCCTCTCTTTCCAGGGACTGCTTTAAAAAGGCCGCCATGTTTACGTCGATCTTGTTTTCTTCACGTATGCTCTCCTTCTGGCCTTGCGCGATACATTTTTTTCCTAGAGCAGAAAATACCTTCAACATATCTTTCAGCGATGACGAAGTGGGAAATCCAGCAATCTCAGCGATAGCTGAAGCCAGCTCAAGGTACTCATCTACCTTGGGCGTTTCATCCACATTCAGTTGATCAACGAAGAAGGCTGCAAGGCTTTGTTGAGCTGACGTCCTTGGAAAACTCTGATAGTATCCGTGTAGTAAGTGCCTGGTATTTACCTTTCGATGATCCTTCGACAGTTTTGAAGCCAGATCAGTGGGGTCTCGCCAGCACACATCCTTTTTCAGATAAAATGAGCCTGGCATTCGGTCCATCACGTGAACCTGCTTGGAGGAAGACTGTGGATAGCGATGAGGAACAAATATCAGTGCATTCTTGAGGAAAGCCTCTTTTATTTTCTTCTTCTCGTCTTCACTCTGGGTCATTCTCTCAAGCAGGTAAGAGTACACCTCACTCATGTGTGCCAATGACGTAGTAAACGCTTTTGACTGACCTCCCTCCACGGCGTTCCCTGACTGTACAGTCGACCACTTCTTCATCTCGCTAATCATGCCATCGACGCTTATTGATTCACGAATGCGCAAAATGCTGATAAAAGCACTGTTCTTCAAATCTGCAGCAGTATACTTCACATGATCTTCAAGCAACCTCTTGACATCATCACTCCTTATGAATAGATCTCTCGGAATGAAAAGACTTGAAGCTACACCGCAAGCTGACATCCATGGTTTGGAGACAAGATTGAGATAGAATGACGATCTGGTTTCCTTGAGAGCCTGACCTTTGCTGTCTTGTACATGTACAAAACCGTCTGCATACTGTGAGTACTCGTTATCCCAACGTTCATCGATACACTGCGCCAGCACTTTGGATTCGTCACTTGCGCATTGATGCTTGGTACCTGATTCAGTCATCTTACCAAGAAATTCTTCAAATTCTTCGCATGACCAGTCATCGATGACGTACATACCATCGGGAGTTGTTTGCCAAATGGTTTCATAGGAAGCCCAAGGCGACTGCGACTAAAAGCCAAAAGAAAACGATTAAGTAAAACACAGCTGTGAACCAATTAACATAAACGTACTCGTTTGCATCCACACAATTCCCAACCTCAAACAAAGAAAAGAGCTTACGAGTAACATATTCTTGGAGATCTTGCAGTAGGTAGCAATGGTAGAAGAAGAATAAAGTGCAGTTTTTCTTTTCTTCAGTTAATCTTTGTTTATTTTCTTCTTGTTCGATTTTCCTTCGATAACTCATATGAGAGCGAAGAATTTATTTCTTTTTTTTTTCTGTTCGCTACGTCAGTTTTTCAAATTGCTATCAAGTTTTTCCTTTTGTTTTTCGTGTTGTCTCGCGACTTCGTCACCCAAACAGGTTTCATTGTAGCAAGTCTACTCACCATGTCGCTGCGATGAAGTTTCACTTGCTTCCTTTTGATGGAAAGAAAGGTCTGCACTCCCAAGTCGGCCAAAAAAGATTTCCAGTCCGCGGATCGAGCTTTTGATCCTGTACTCGCCTCCAGGTACGAGTCGTGAACAAGAGTCCACGAAATACCTTAAGAAGAAGTCAACGTGCAACTAGTCAAAATTCACTGCGTTAAAGACAAACGTAATCCGAATAATGCCAAAATTTGAAACAACTGTAAAGCTTTTTTAGTGAGACTGTGCTTTTATGTCATATTTAATCCCGTAAAAGTGGTAGAGATGGTATTTGTTGCCGTTTTTTCTTTTCAAAAACACAGAAGGTTTTACATCGGGTTCAAAACAAATTGAGGTAAAGGATAAAAGACCACGACAAGGCAACAGCAAATAAAAAATAAACTAAAGCTCGGCAAGAAATCAGGCAAAGACAAAAATATGCAATCACGCATAATACTGTAGGTGAAAAAGGAAGGAGATGCAAAGCTCATGGCGTGAATCAATGCATGACGGCAATTTCTGAATAAGTGACTTACTCGGCAACTGACGAGCAAGGTCAATGGGATTTCCAAATTTGGTTGTAAAATGGATCGGTGTTTCTGTTGGATTTAAAGGACCCTTGTTGGTCATTATCTGTACACAGGATCTCAGCTGTTCCACATCACACACGGATGGATCACTCAGACGCTGCTCGAGGATGTACACAAGATAGCTTCTTAGCACTTCACTCGACTTGGCCTGCAAAAGACAAATTTCGTTTGTATTAAGTACATTGTATATAGATAGGAGTGACGATGGCTATGATCGGTTAATATTCAATGTTTTTCTTGTACACGTTCACTTGCTTTACATGCAACTGGTCCATAGAACATTGTTTCTTTCAAGACATTTACAATGCCAATAACAACATTAACAGTATTTGTGACAATTTGATGCCACCAACTGAACTAACGAGCCACCTGAGAGTTGATGATAATTAATTAGCCTTTCAGTTAAGTTGGTAGCACACTGCAACGGTACCGCGGAGGTCATGAGTTCGAATCCCGTAACCCTTATTATTTGCAGGCTTTCTTTTTTCAACTACTTCAGCTGCGTTTACAACTGCGATGTTCTGTCACATGTCTAATTTTTCATTCACAGTTCAAATACTGATATGATTTTCATAATATCCACAATCACAAAAGTGTTACTGATAATATACAACACGGAGTAAATACCTTCCACTTGTCAGAGTTCAAGGTTGGTATAATATGACTGTTGATGAGATCTCTTGCGCTCCAACTCTTGACACCCAAGCGTCTTAACAACTGTTCCACTTGAGAGCGGCCGATGTCATCGAGTGAAGAAAACAGCAATGAGTGTACTGTGGATAGATCTCTCTCCAGTACACTGAAACACGTGTGCTTGTCTGAAACGCGAAGAAAAAGGAACCACATTACAAGACATAACGCCTTCGCACCTCTGGCAATAGTATTATTTCTTTTTTTTCCACCAGGGACTTAATTCTGAGTTGAAGATTGTTTGATGTTAGTTGAAGAAAGTGACCCAACTGGTTTATGAGACATGTAAAATGTTTCAAACATATTCGATGTTTACTAAACCTGACTGAAAAAGATACCTCCAGTTTCTAAACGGGAAGCTGTATATGTTATTAGATTGCACAAACGCACAAAAAATCACATACATGTACCACCGAGAAAAGTACACGTGTCTTACTTGAAGAAGTCTCCGATTTCTTTGGCACAGCCCCATCAGAGCTTTTGTTCATTGACAACGGCAGGAAAACAGAATCTCCTTTCAAGTTTACAAACGTTCCATCCGTCAGGGGAACCACACTCAGCGACCTTATCAAATCCAAAATGTCCTGACTGCTGTTCCGCTCCTGTTCAAGGCACCTGTACATGCACTGCAACCACCGAGCCAACCAAGCTATCTTGACGACATCCGGTCTGCGGTCTTCGTCCGCGGTGAACCTCTTGACTTCCGCTTTACCGATCTCTATTAAGTGTTTGCTGGATAGAGTCTCAATCCCGAGTCGAGACCGCAAAGACGGATTCAGTGCTGGTGCTATATCTGAATGGAGGTAACGCAGACCCAAGTGTTCCTCAAGCAATGCAGGAGTGACGAGCTCTTGTACGGAGGAGTCGTGGCAGAAAATCGCCTTGCAGGGAAGCTCCCAGTCCAAACTGTTGGTTTCGTCTTTGGTCTCTTTCACTGGAATACAAGGCTTGCCTTGAAGGAGTGTCAAAATGTGACGTGCAACAGGTGTAAAGAAATCCAAGATTTCTTCCTCAAGAGGGACAAATTGGAAGTATGAAGCCACGGAAGACAACCCGGCCGAAAAGGAGGGGTGGTCCTGTGAAGAAGAAAGCACTGACTTTTGCATACTGTTATACACCTTGAGAACAGAACAATGAGATTGCTGAAAAGTGTAAATCCTGCTGTGAGCACAGGAATTGGGGAGCAGCGATGGCGTAGTGGTGAGAGAACTCGCCTCCCGCCAATGTGGGTTCGACGCGCACTTGGCATCATATGTGGGCTGAGTTTGTTGTTGGTTCTCTTCTCTGCTCAGAGAGGTTTCCCTCCGGTACTCCGGTTTTCCCCTTCCCTCAAAAACCAACAATTCCAAATTCCAATTTGATCCGGAATGCTCGAAATACGAGCCCTTGGCTTGGGAGATTGGGCAACCACTCCTTACTCTTTTTGATTTGACTGATTTAAATGTCTTGTATAACCGTGTCTAGTCTAGAGACGGACTGCAGTGTACTACATTTGTGGCATGTGCATTCACGCGACTAACACCTTCCACGTTTTTGTGCGTGTATCCGTAATTACAATAAACTGGAAGAAAGAATAGAGTACTAAAGTGATGACGTCATAAAAACTAAATTTGTGAAATTATGGGATTTGTTTGGATATTCAGAAAGAATACGATAAAAAAGACCTACTTTCCAAAAATCAGCATTTTGTTACGGTTTGAGAGCGAGATATTAGCATCGTTATGCTCTGCTGACTCCATACAAATCCTTCTAAATTTTACTCAGTTCCTATCGTTATGAACCGAGTCAAATTTAGAAGGATTTGTATGGAGTCAGCAGAGCATAACGGTGCTAATATTTCAGAGCCCATTTGCCTTTAAATACTGATTTTTGGTAAGTTAACATCTTTCATTTTTCTCTTTCTGAAAATCTCAACAAATCCCATAATTTCAAAAATTCTAATATTTGTGACGTCACACTTTAGCACTCTATAACCAAATGACTTCTGTGCCCACTACTACTATCCACGCACCATAAAGACAGTCAAAGCATCAACGAAGAGTTGAGGAATCTCTTCTCTGAGCCATTGGTTCCATGACTTGTCACTATCTACATCCTCTCTCGACGAAGGAACTTCAAAGTCGCCTTGAATAATGAACCGAAAACCATAACTTCGTAGCGGGAGATAGGCAAACACATTTTGCTGCGGCAGGGTCTTCGGAGAGATAATGACAAACAATGAGAATGCACTTCATTAACGAATCCACGTAAATCAAAGTACTATATTTATTAATACACCTTACAATTTATGTATCCCTTGTATTTTGAACACTCGTATTAACACACAGAAGAATGTTTGAAGCAATTTGTCTATCCCATAAGCTGACCCTGCAATTCAAGTTTATTTATTCGATCCTTAGACGCTACAATCTAATACGCTAGTTCTATTCCTGAGGGACACAAGAATATTGTCAAAAATAGGCAGACCAATGACATTTACCTGATGTTTTCTTCCCAAATTCCTATCTTGATCTGCGTCACCGAACAACGGGAACGCTAAAGCCAACTCTGTCATTTCTACATCCTCTTTCATCTATATGAAAAACAACAACAATAACAAGAACAAATCTTTGTTCAGCTATGGAATGTTTGAAAGAAAAAGCACGGAAACAAGAAAACAAGCAAAAACAACTCGTTGACGAGTAACTAACTCACATTAGATGCGTCCAACTCTTTTTTGACCACCAGCCAGCGGTCTGTGCCATTAGTGTGCGAAATTTCCATTATGTTATCACCTAAGTCCTTTCTGATCATATCACGGCGAGTATTGTTTACCTGAAGAAACATACTCAATCAATCAATTTATTAAGTCAATGCGTGTGATTGAGGTTGCCCTCGGTATCCGAGCCAAGAGCTCGTGTATAAAACGCAAGACTAAAATAAAAATAAGAGATAAAATTAAATAAATAGTAACAATAATAAACAATTATTGGACGAGGTTGAGCAAACTATCGTGATTTGCCTTTCTCTTTCTCTTTCAAACAGATTCTCTTTCAATTATTTGCCAAAGCCGAAGGCTGTAGGAAATAATTGATCTGCGAGACACTGGCAAATCACGATATTTTGCGAAAACTGGTTCAATAATAGTTTTATCATTCGATCACCAAGCTTTATTCAGCATTCGATCACCAAGCTTTTCGGGAAGCGAGAAAAGATCTGTCAGTTTTCACTGAATTTGAAGAGCTTGGACGCGTCGTGGACACAACTACGCATGAGCAGAATATTATTTGCAGCAAAATCACGGTTGGACGCTACTGCGCACGAGCAGACCATTATTTGTAGGCAGTTATTTGTAGGTTACGTGGTAGGCTCTGGGCCAATGAAAAGGAAGGGAAAAAGTATCGAATGATAATAACAATAAGAAGAATTAAATAGAGGATACATAAATGGAATTGTTAACTATTATCAAGCTATCCAACTATCCAACAAGGTAGATGATAATTATTAAGTTATAAACACGTACAGATCAAGCCTAAAAATGACATAAGTATTATGTCACAAATATTCCTCATCAGAAAGATATAAATGGCGTTATGGTGTAAGAAATAATTCATGAAACTTAACAATACGCTACTGCAACAAGTTGCAGGGTCGTTGCTTGGTTATGTGACGTATAACCTGGTTACTATCCTGACCTGGTCACGTATGCTGATTGCTCTTAAGCGATGAAGGAACAACAGAAGTGATGGATGAACATCGTGGAACCTGGCGGCCAATGATCCCTTTTCCATCCCTCGATGCTCTTCTTTTAATGGCAGGACAATGCGCGTCGACCATCTGTTTAGAGAATAATAGAGACAATGTGTTACATAAAGTCTACAGAGTCCACAGTCGGCTTACGTTTTCTGATAAAACGTTCCCCTAAACAATTCTGCATCCTAAATCTCCATGTCGCAAGTTTTGCTTACCCGTCATATTCACCACTAATAGGAGCCATTTCTCTTTCTGAGATGTGTTCTGTAACCTCGTCAAGTCTTTCTTCACTTATCTGCTCTTCGCCACCCTTCTCTTCAACCCACTGTGGCAGTATGTATCCAATAGGACCGCTTTTGGCGTCAAACCTTATGTGAAAGCCATTGGAATGGACTTCTGGACAATCACTGACTCGGAATACTGATTTAAAACCAATGCCCTTCTGACCTAAAAAGAAACATAATTTCTATGTTCTGGTATCAAATCAAGACAAACGAACTGATGATTGAAGCAATAATTAGGAGGACTCGAACAAAAAAGTGATAACCAACCGATGTATCCATAACGATGCGCCCCTTTGGTACTTTTGCCAACGTCACACAGTGCTCGGATATTCTTCTCCATGAATCCTTCTTCGTTATTTAGCACCACGATCTGGTCCCGCTGCAGGACAAAGACAAGGGACGGGAATCCCGCACCGGAGCCGTCCTCGGGATAGGAATTGTCGTCCGCATTCTGTACAAGTTCCAACACAAAATGAGTGTCCCTCGAGTACAGCTCAGTGGACAAGCGGTGTAAGCCACGCCCCTCCCGCTCCCTCTGCCGCTGGACAAGTTTTGATTCCTCTTCTCCGAGTTCAAGACCGATTCCAAATTCTTCTCGGCGAATCTGCTCGATAACTGCCCTGCATTTTTCTTGTTGCTCAGTCGTGAGTTGTACCTGCAAATTGTTGTCAACGTCTGAAGAAACTGCGGGAAAGAATGACATTGTATATATGAATTATGGAATATACTGATTAATGAATTCCTAGATAAAAAGATTCAGTGCGGGTGTTAATAGCAGGACAAGGCAGGAACACAAGCTGAAATAATTACTTCAACACGGCGTGCGCATCTACCAAGATTTACTTATGCATACAACGTTAAACTGCTGCGAACGATGACGCATATCAGGGTTAAGATGCCCCGACGATGTATCAACGAGTGCATAGAACAATTAACGAGTCAAGGATGAATCAAATAAGCGATGAATCCTGAATCACACCTTCTCCTTCGTCTTCTTTAACGCTGGCCTCACTCAGTGAAATTGTTGGAACGTCTTCAATTGTGGTCACTGGTTCCTGAAAAATGGAGCACATAAAAGTCAGTATTCTAAGGGGCGGTTTCGATACAGTTAGACACACCCATTCCCCCAACCCCCATCTTATTCCACGGCGACCACCTTTCAAGCTTGGGCGAAAATTATTGATCAATAATATTTTACAACCCTCGTATGTGCCACAGAAGTGTACCGTATCGTTGACTATTATTCAACACATTGTAACACTGTTCAAATCGTCGCACTCACATAACAGACATCCTTTGATATACATAATTTTGTGTGTAGGGGAGAAAAATCGCAGCTTTTCCAGTTTTCGGCAGTAAACTCAGTAAACGGAGCTTTGTTATCAATGTTTTGAATAATAAAACAAGTATCCTGCTCAATATTGCCCAATATACTCTGAATTTAGCGAAGTATCGTCTGAACATCGGTATTCCGTGAGATTTCATTTTATGTTGCTTGCTACTAACCTCTGTTTGGTCAGTCCGCCTTTTAGAGGATTGTACCGGCCTGATTACAGCTATCGGTCTCTTTTGATGTTCGCCTTGATCTTCCTCTGGTTTTAACTCCAAGTTTTCTTCATTTCCACCAGAAACCCGACTCTGAAAATCTTCAATCCACGTACTTATGCCAAGAACAAACCCCAGTTGATGAAGCCGACTGCGTTGATAATGGGTCGAACAGTTTGATAACAGAAGCGAGGGGGCATCGGTCGAACCAATAAGTTTCTTTAGAGGCTCAAGAAAAACCTACCAAGAAAGAAGATTACCACAGTTGTACCGTTATATGATCAGGGTATCGAGTTCAAATCTTTCATTGCATTTATTTTGGTGCTTCAGTTACCCGTACTAGAGCATTCAGTAGGGGATCTCACGCTTTGCATCCAAGATATTATGTGGTAGAATCTCTCTAACACGCTTAAATGTAACCCAAAGAAGACTGAAGTCATTCACTTTTCCTCGCGTTTTTCACCGGCTGAACCAATCGTATCTATGACAGTTGGAGACTATCCAATCGAACTGAGTAATGAAGTCAAAGACCTTGGGGTCACACTCGACCGTCATCTTACTTTTAAAGTTCATATGAACAACATTTGCCGCTCTGCTTTACGTTCCATTAACTACATCGAGTAAATTAGGAAATTTCTATCTAACTCTGTTACGGAGCGTCTCATACATGCTTTTATTTCTTATAAATTGGATTACTGCAACAGTATTCTTTATGGTCTACCCTCCTGTGAGTTAGAGAAACTACAGCGGTTACAAAATAAAAAAGTTGGCCCACATCACTCCGATATTAAAGAACCTTCATTGGCTTCCCATTAAAGAAAGAATAACTTTTAAAATTCTTCTCGTCACTTATTAAGTTCTCCACGGCTTTGCTCCAGCTTATTTAATCGAACTCCTATCTCATTACACGCCTCAGCGTCGACTACGGTCACAACGGTTAAATTTGTTGTCAATTCCAAAGACTAAAACTGCTTCCTACGGCGACAGATCTTTTTCGGTCATCGCACCTAGGCTTTGGAATGATTTGCCATGTTCCATTAAACAATGTCCAACTGTTGACTGTTTTATATTAAGATTAAAAACTTTTCTTTTTAAAAGAGCGTTCTTAGGTTAGGGTTTTTAACTCAGGCCATTTTTTATAAGTAAACTATTGTAAAAAGCATTGAGACTTCCATGGGTTGTATATTAAGAACTTATTTATGATTATTATTAGTATATACCACATAAGTGAATAGTGCTTTCCGCGCGTTTTGACTGGTTAACTCGGAGGTGGTTAGCAAAGTACAATTCACCCCCGAGCAGCCGGCGCGCGAGATTTCAAAATTTCCGACCGCTTGACGGTATATTTGAGAATGAAAATATGAAAATCATATATTAGAACTGCGGATTTATAGAATGATGATGCGAGTGATCGTCCCAGTTATGAACACTACTCAAGCAGTAGTTAAAATGAAGCCTGAAAAAAATTCAGGTTTGTACGGGGTTTGAACCCACGACCTCTGCGATACAGGTGCAGCGCTCTACCAACTGAGCTTTTAAGCCAACTGAGAGCTGGTCGTTTTGTTGGTTCGTAACATACCCGTGTGGTGAATATATGAGAATGAATATATGAAAATCATATATTTGAACTGCGGATTTAAAGAATGAATATGTGAATGATCATCGCAGTTATGAACACTACTGTTAAAAGCAGTAGTGAAAATAAAGCCTGAAAAAGTATATTCATCAAAAAAATATATACATATATATTCATCATTCACGGGTATATTACGAACCAACAAAAACGGCAAGCTAGTTATAATTACATTTATTATATCTCTTACTTAGTATGCGCTCTGTAATTGGTCAATTTTGCGGGCCGCAATCTACAGTAGGCCCGCTTGACTTCAACTAGTTTTCTTTCCCGCGCGCCGGATCAACCTCAAAGATATAATAAATATCTTACTAACCTCGTTTTCTCGGTCCGTACTGTAAGTTACGGATCCTCGTTTTTTTCCATTAATTTATGGCCCGCGCGCTTCGCGCTTGGGCCATAAATCAACGGGAAAAAACTCGGTCGGTAACTTACAGTACGGACCTCGATATTCAGCTTGTGTGGTATACACTAAAACAATTATTCACCTCAGTGTCGGTTAAAGTGGTGGCTTTGCGGCTCGGTAAATATCCACCTCTATTCACCTCCACTTCGGTGGATAATTGTTAATTATTATTACCCTCGATGACCGACTGTAGTGTCCAGCATTGATTTATTCGATCTCCTACTTCGAATGTTTAGTTATCAAAAGACTACGATCAAAAAATCACTCACTTTTTTCTTCAAATTACGAAAGTGTATTTGCTTAACACTCGACTCGCGAAATTTCGAGCTGTAATTTCAAGCAGAAGACTGTTTACTTTGAGTACAACTTTTTCATTTAACGGTCCGCCATTTGTCACGTTCATAATTGACCGATTAGGCCTCGGAGAGCTGGATCCAGGATAAAATGACAAGTATCCTGCTCAATCTTGCCCAATATACTCTGAATTTAGCCAAGTATCGTCTGAACATCGGTATTCCGTGAGATTTTTTTATGTTGCTTGCTACTAACCTCTGTTTGGTCAGTCCGCCTTTTAGAGGATTGCTGGATCCAGGATAAAATGACGTCATTTACTCACTGGTTTAAAATTGCAGTTTGGGAATGCAGCTTATTAAGTATGCAAAACATGAGTTCGAGTCTGAAAGCTCAAAATTCCCGTGCTCCATACTAAATCAGCCGGGTTTACACACACTGAATTCTTACGCCTGTGAGTTTCTACGTCATTTATGTCCTCGATCCAGTTCTCTCAAGATTTTGAAGTTAGTAATGGCGGACATAAATAGAAATATTTCAGTCAAAATAAAAAACTGACTTCTCCAAATTAAAGGTGACATTTCGTGAGTCGGTTGTTAAGCAAATACACTTTCGAAATTCGAGAAAAAAGACGAGTGATTTTTTGATCGTAGTAGCACTTTAACAGTTATTATAATTTCATAATATATGAAGGCATTAATACTCTGGGTCAGGTTTTCTTCGTGTTGTCACCGTAACTGTTCCCTGATTACGCACTTACAAAGTAAAGCTAAGAAACTAGAAGAATAAATTAAAGTTAAGGTAATTTTCAGCTAATATACATTTCACATATTCTGATTTTCAGTTAATATAAACTCTACCTTTATTCCAACGGCTTGTGCCAGTTTGCGCGGCATGCGAACCAAACACTCGAGAACAAAACTGCAACGCTGATCATATCCATCAATGACCGCCATGGATGCGAGAGAGGACTGCACGTGATTGGCTAACAGAGCTACTGGAGTGTTGGCCACGCCACCATTCAACATCACCATAGAAACCAGGTGACCAGCTGCACCAACCGAATCACCGCGACATGCGCACTGCTTGAAGATTTCAGGTGATGTGTTGGTAGTAACTCGCACGAGAACTCCAGGTGATGTTTCCATGACAACCAAAGGACCGTGCTTTCCAAGAGATGACTTTCCGGCGCTTATAAGAATTCTCTCGTTTTCTAAAAATGATTTCAAGTCGCCGAGTTTGGATACTTCGCCACCAAACACTTCATCCCAGTGAGTCCAGAGGGCGACATCCTCGAGCAGTGGGGTGCTCTGTATTGCAGCTATCGCATCTTCTTTGCTCATGTAACCAAGAGCACTTCCAGTAATCCTGTTCCCTGAATCTTTATTATGTTCATGGCACATTAAGGAGGCTTCGTAAACAACTGAGGGTGTGTTTATTCCTGTCATGTTCTTCTTTTGGTCGTAGGCTTTATTCATGAGGTTGGGGAGAGCACCAAATCCGAAATCTGTGACTTTGTTGATACCGTAGTAGGTACAAAGATTCCGTGCAACCATTTCCTGAAAGCAAAAGAACAATGGAATCTTCAAAATTTGTAAGAAAACACTTTTTGACAACGCAATTACTTTTCAATATTCGATAACATATGGCTATTTTCTCTCAAATTATCACGTTGGGCTACTTTATCGCGTTATTTTTAGCGGTGGGCCTGCAACTATGTGGTAGAGCGTTCAACTGCTTTTACTGTACGTGATGTAGTTAACAATCATAACCTTGTAATTAGTAACATTTAAATTAGTGGTAGAAGTAATAGTTGTAATTAGTAATTAGAAATAGTAATGTTGTAATTTACATTTTAAATATGAATATGTCTTTTTCACTTTATATACCTGATGAATTTTACCGTGTTGAAATAAATATTTACCTACCATTTACCTACCTTGGTTAATCACAGTCCAGTCGCACTGGTGGACACTATTATTGTGAATTTTGTACACTAGGAATTAGATTGAGGGATTTTATAAAACTGACTTACAGGATTTTATAAAATAGGATTTTATAAAACCGACTTACAGGAGAGGCTTGTGTTCCACACTGCGATATAAAATCCAGTACGCTATTCAAATGGATTTGATGTCCAACCTTTCTCACCATTCCCCCTGACCGAACCATGGACAGCCCACCGACTTGCTCAATAGCCTCTTGAAGTTCCTTATGAGAAGTCAAAAATTTCAGAAAAGAACCGTAACCAAGTTCTTCAAAACTGTTAAACTCTGGCAATTTGTTAGCGACATTGCTCTCAATGATCGCCAGTGTGGAGAGGTCGATGCTATCTGCGTTTGTCAGCCATGCGCTCACTTCTTTGACAACAGCACCTGAGAGACAAGGAGGAAATGCTCAGTTGAAGATGAAAAAGTGCAGTGCTTATCTCTTGAAAGGAACTGTATATATTTCCGTTCGGTTGGAAATTAGTTCTCAAAGAATGATACATCACCTTTAGTTTAACACGAAATCGACGTGAAATTAATTTTAGAGAGTAATTGGAACTCTCCAAACTGCAAAACTGTCGATTAATGTGCCTTACGCCAAAAACAAAATTTACCGTCTGTGTTCTTAACATAACTATGTTACACACAATTTGGTATCAAAGGTTATTGTGCAGGAGAAGCAAACAATTAGATTATGAGATCCAGATTTCTATCGCGTGGTAGATGATGAAGGCGCAGCCTGAATCAGCCATCACGCATAGAAATCGAAAGCTAATAATCTAATTGTTTTAGTATAAATCTACTAGTCGTTTTAAACTACACAATTAAATCATCTAAATCCTCCTCGCTGGTACTTCGAAAATACGAAGAAGAGGCGCCATTTTGTTGACAATTGACAACCGCTACTCACTATCTACCACAGAATAGTGAGTAGCGTAGCCAATCAGAGAACGGCATTCCTGATAGAACGTATAACGTTAGTGATTTATTGTTTTTATTGGACATCAAAAATCCAAATTGCTCGAATTACACGAGCATTTTACAAAAATAAACTTGGAAATATTAAAAACAGCCTGATTCTTGAAAAACACGTAACCTTCATTGGGCGCCACTGGGCGTTTATCTTTCTCTTGGCTTTGTCGCGCGTTGTCAGCAACTTTTCTCTCAACCTCATCTACAACCATCTGGTCGACCGCGTCTCCAACGAGGCGTTTGCAGCTTGCGTTGAGCGCCAGTTGAAATAAACGCCTGCCAAGTGTATCCTCGGTAATGGTTGCAAAAAACTTTGTGATCTTCTTCTGACGTTTGCCTTCAAACAACTGCAAGCAGCAATCGAATATCTCACTCATTGCATCTACAGGGGAGGCGTCAAGAATTTTCATGACAATGCTCCTCAGATCACCACGCTCTTGACCCAGAAGGTCTTTCTTGATTTTCCGTAGCTGCCTTTGAATGTCTTCATCCATGTCTGCAGAGACGTTTTCTCTAGCAGCTTTCCATCGCTCACTCTCAGACTTTTTTGCTTGTTTAATCACCTAATAATCACGAAAAAAGGCCTCACCATGAGATTTATTAGCCTGCATGGCAGGCGTAGAAAGGGGAGGTCGAGGGAGGGAAAACACAGAGGGAATCATCTTTCTACGCCTGCCACGCAGGCTATATAGAGATTTATTTGCACTTAAGAATAGTTATTGCCGATCGTCCTCCGGATGTTACTGCGGAAAAAGTTTGGGAAAATCGTCCCTAGGAATGCATGTGTTTCGTACTACAAATCTGGCTACAGGAAAAAAAATTACAAGGAGGAAAAGATAAAGGGGGTTTAAAATTTCTCAAGAATCTGGGAGTACTGCGTATTGAGCGTTGGCCCTTGGATCTTTCTGGGCGTTTGCTCTTAGCTCGGACGAAGAGCTAAAACGTAAAAAACGCCAGCTATTGAATCTCTTTACGATTTCCAATTTACCTTATCAACATAGTTGATGAATCTAAACATGTACAAAAGACCAGTTTCGTAGACAGTAAAATGTTTAAGAGAAGCTTTACTGACCGAAATTGCCAATCCAACACTTTGTATGCGGACTCCAAGCTCATACGGAGTTTCGCAGTCATACTCCTCGCAAAGATACTCCAGGAATTTCTTCAAGTCCACTTTCTTACGCCACAAATCTTCTTTAGTCATGTACTTCTCCAGATGCTTTAGGATCTGAATGGTTGTTATGTGAGGCGGGGAGGGGAGGCTAGAGGGCGCCTTGAACATGTCATAAACCACAGGCTGCTGTAACAGGGGACCCAGCTTTAGGTCTTCAAAGTCTTGTTTGGATGAGTCTTCTTTGGATATTAAGTCTACAAGGCTCTGTCCGAGTTCGTACAGTGTGGCAATGCTGTTGGACATGACGTACGCGTGAACAAAAAGGCTCACCTGCACAGACAGAATAGTAGAACTGGAAATGACTATCAATTATCATAAGGGTGGTTGCAAGTCTCGCTAATATTATTGGTTGAGGAAGTTTGTATGAGAACTTTCCCAGCATGTCCTTGGGAAGACATTACAGGCTCAAGAAAGAGCAACGTTTTGTAAATTGCCAAGCAGCTGGTGCCCCTAACATCTCTTCATCAATGCAACGCAACTGGTATGGAAAAAGTGAATATACTAGTATTCCCGTGGGCGACTCCAGCATAATCCCCTCCCTATTGCAAGAAATATAGGTTCAGAGTTTGATTCCTAGTTGTCTATGGCAACGCACATCACAAAAATGTGTGGTGCTTTATTTAACTCACTTCACAATATTCGGCGGATTGGGAAATATCTTTCACAGCACTCAACTGAGACTCTTGTCCACGCATTTACAACATTAGCGAACTTGCTTACTGCAACAGGTTATGGCTTACCTGACTGAGTGTTTGTTCAAAAAACTAATAAACTGCAACAGGTGCAGAACGGCAAAGCACTGCACCGGTATTGCAGAGGTCGTGGGTTCAAACCCCATACAAGTGTGAATTTTTTTCAGGCTTCATTTTCACTGCTGCTTAAAGGCCATGTTACACCAGGCAATTTTTCTTGCAACTCGCAATGCAACGATGATGAATAAAAAACTTTTCAAGTTGCAGAGGGTATGCTCCACGTTGGCAACTTTTTTCGCAACTTGCAACGCGTACAATGACAAACAAGATGGCGGACGCCATCTTGAAATCTCTCCGCCAGCGTAAGATGAGCTCTGATTGGCCCATTCTGACAAAATTGTTAATGCGAGTTGCAGAGGGGATGTCACACGCAAGCAACTTGTGTCGCAACGTTGCGAAAAGTAGAGGGTCGTTCTACTTTTCTCGCAACTCACAACACAACAATTGCAGTTGCAAAATGGGGTGTTACACGTGAATTTTTTCTCGCAACTTGCAACGCAACGTTTGTTGCGTTGCGAGTTGCAAGAAAAATTGCCTCGTGTAACATGGCCTTAATTAGTGTTTATAACTGTGATGATCACTCACATCATCATTCTATAAATCCGCAGTTCCAATATATGAATTTCGAAAGCTCAATTTTTTTCCGTTTGGCATTTTTATCTCAGTTTTGTTATACTTAGTGCCTTTATGACTGTACTATAACTATAACTACTGCTTTTTACGTGCACACTTCCTTGTTTGCTAATCACTGTTTAAAACAAAAAAGTTATACAGTTACTCACTTTACTCTGCAACTGAATGAGATCATGAAAAGCCGGGATATCTTTGTCTCTTTTGAAACCCAAGTCACTGAGACTCGACTTGCCAAATTGTTTGCAGAGCTTAGCTTTTACAAGCTCAAGCGAAACAAACTGTCCTTCTTCTGACAGAGAGGTAATAATATTTTCTGCTGCTGTGTTAACTTCAGCAATAGAGATATGTTTGGAAGCTTGTTTTGTTTTGACTGTACTCAGTACTTGCTGTGCGTGCTCAAAAGACTTTACAAAGGGACCAGGTCCAATTTCTCGAACACGTGCATCTTTTAGCTCTGGGGTGGAATGGAATGGGGGTTTTTTCACCGGGCTAGGTGTTGCTTGCATCTCTTTAAGCAACCTTTCATATCCAGTGGATGTGCAATGAAGGCCTTCAGCTGCAGCTCTTTCTTCTTGTTCCTGTTGCTGCATAATTTCCAGGAGAGAAGGACCAGCTTGTGCACCTGCTGTTGTCACTCGTGGTGGAGTCCTTTGAAAATGACCAATACCTGAACAGAAATTAATACATATAGCTATCATGTTAAATTAAGACAAATGTTAAAGAGGGAGTAAAAGATCTTTTTGTCAAGTGAAGGTACAAAATTGGTTTTAAATTTGACTTCATTGCAGCAAATACTAGTTGAAGAGGTCAGTTGAGTGACAAAGGCATTTACAGTTGGTTGATTTGCTTTAGGCATGGACCTTTTAGAAAAACAATGGGCAAAAAAGAAGTCTTTTGCAAAGGGTATACAATTTTGTTATTTAGTGTCTTCAACAGGGTGTCTTTCTGGACCTGAGTAACCTTGAAAAGGGTGTGAAGATTTGAACATTGGCTGTCACACAGTTACTGTGACAACGATACATCTGGTAACCCTTGTATGGCCATTTTCGTTCAACCCCCAGGCAACCTACCTCCATACAAAAAATGGTAGGGGTGAAAAATTTTCATTTCCAGCTTTGCCTCACTTTCTTAGAGAACCTCTCTTAAGGTATATATGTGTTGATCATGATGATGATGACACTTTATTTTGATAGGGTACATAATTGCAGTACTAAAAATGTTACTGTATTCTCCCTTATGGCCCTATGAAAGTTACAAAATGACTAATTAATAAAATG
>JAEMWC010000192.1:842500-875000 GCA_016490735.1 Pachyseris speciosa
TCGAGGGAAGTGAATTAATTAGCCACACTCACTGCGGTAGAATTCCTCTGTAGAGTATGTCTTCACTTCGAAAGACCGAAAACGGAAAACCATGTTCATGTTCATCATACTGTGTATATAGTTTTCTTAAGTTGGTCATGTCGATCTCAACCTAGCCAAGTTTCGCCGCAAAAACAGTTTGACACAAAATTTTGAAGCTTAGCACGTGCTGCCGTTCTCCGGCGATCGATCGATCACACATATTCATTTCTTCTTAGCGGTCTTTTGCGAACACTGGAAATCAACTATTGAAATCAGCTATTGTTACTTTACAATGGGCATCTTAAATCGCGCGAGAGCTTCAAGCCAATTTACTTACAGTTTCTACAACATCGCGCGTGACGCAAATCGCATAGCGCGCGACGCAAATCACGTAGTGCGCGACGTAAATCGTGTAGCACGCGACACAATTAGCGTCGCACGCGAAGGTGGCAACTTACTTTTGGGCGGTACTGTATCAGTTTGTCCTTTCATTTTACAGCATTCTACAGTACATTACATTTCATTTCATTTTACAGCATTTTACAGTACATTACATGTACTAAATCCTGTTCTGATCCTGTACCATGTAGGATTTCAGCTTCAAGCAAATGAGGAAGATCCGAATGTTTGAGGCACCACAAAGCATGCCCACTCTTCGCTCTTCATTGCTTGCTGCTTCATCCAAGTATGGACTGACATTTGTCGGATGTCCGACAGGTAAATTACTGATGATAGCTGAGTTAATCTTTTGTCTCACGATTGAGTCACAAAGATGTGGATCGCAAAGTTTCGACCGCTATACTGCAGTTGCATTGCTATGTTCTGAAATGGCCGAGGATTGGGTTCGAGCAAGCTGTATGTCTCTATCGTGTTCCTTAATCCGTTCATGCATAGATCTTCCTGTCTCTCCAATATAAACCTTATCACATTCGCAGGGAATCTTGTAGACTACTCTGTCTTGTTTTACTGGATCGGCAATGTCCTTAGGTAGCACTAGGTGTGATCTAAGAGTTGTGTCAGATCTGAAAACAGTCCGTATGCCTTGTTGCTGTAGGCAACGGCGAAGAGCCTCTGATGTGCCTTTGACGTATGGCAGAACCACAGTAGATTTAATTTCAGTTTCAGGTTCTTTGGTGGTTGTTGGTCCCTTGGTTTTCATAAGATTTTTTACAAACGAAAACGGATAACCATTGGAAACAAGGACCAATGAGAGGTGTTTCTTTTCATGAGAAATAACTGATGGTTTTGTTATGAGGTGTTTAGATCAATCGTACAGGCACTTGACAATACCACGTTTTACAGATTGTGGGTGGTGTGAATCATATGCTAGGTACTGGTCAGTGTGTGTAGGCTTTCTGTAAACACTGGTAGAGAGGTATCTGTTCGAATCCTTGATGATCAAGGTATAATACAATGACAATTCCTTTTTTATATATTTATTTTTATTTAATTGGCAAATTCACAACAATTTTTATTTATTTTTTCAAGGGTGTGCTCTAAAAAAATGTGGAAGCCCAAAACTCTGAACCTTTGAAATTCAAGGTGCCCAGCATAGTAATAATAAACCTTCACCTTCCAAGTGGCAAAAGACTGGAACAGCCTTCCAACTGACTTGAAAGAGGCAGATGATTTATCAAATTTTAAAGCCCAGCTGAAAACGTTTTTAAAAGACTGATTTTAAAATTCTGATGTAATTTTACTTTTCTTCTCAAATATTTTACCCCTTTTTATTATTAGGTACATATTTTATTTTTCATCCATTGTTATCTATTCTGTATTTATTTAAGTTATAAATTAATTAGGAGGGCTCCACTGAAAACTGCCTTGGCGAGTTGGATCCCCTTGAAAAATAATCATTATTGTTATTATTATTAGTATTCTTATTAGACCACAGCCCTGATATTAATTTGTATATATATATTTTTAAACATGATGTAGTTTATGGCTTCTGTACTGATACAATAAATTATACGTTTAGGTACAGTGTGGTGCATAAAACAAAATTTAGCAAGATTAAATGGCATTTTCATGACATATCATGCAGTAAAATTTAAAAAGAGTAACAAAATTAATTAGTTGACCTTACTCAAAATTACTGTAGATTTGTGATTTTTGTATCCAAACTTTGGTTGCAGATTATTTTATTATTATAATTATCTGTGAGTAGATCATAAAGCCTGGTCATCTGTTTAGTGGATTGCTGTGCATAACTATTGCTTATTACAATTATTTATTTTCAGGCTTAAAAGTTTTGAAAACTGAAACCATTGAAAAAATTCACGAGTCTGATGAAGGCAGTATGCAGAATGTCGGTATGTTACTGAAAATGTAGTCAAATCACAGGGTGTATATTATTTTTAGTTGGAATCAGTATATACATGTATCACTGGTTACTACAGTAACTTCATTTGAAGTTGAGTTGGTCTTGGAAATTCTTAAGGGCTTCATGAGCCCATCATAGTCACAGTCAGATTCAAATATAACTGCTTCCTGTCCACAAACACTTGTTTGTTTGTTTCCTCAACTGACATACTGTACTTTGGTAATTATTGTGTTTAGTGTGCCCTTAAGAAGAGGCTTTGAGTACAGTTTTTTCTTTACAGATTTGAGAAAATGGGTTTTCTTATTATCCACATTAGGAAAGACAAATCTTTCTATAGTTTAACATTAGTTTTCACAAGGGCTCCAAATAATAATTCAGGGATTAAAATTGAAACCAATATGGTTGCCCATGCAACTAAAACTTTTTACCTAGCAACTAATGCACCTATCAATGTTAGTCCTGAGGGGGGGGGGGGGGGATACAGGGTGGGGTGGGGACTTTGATCTGAAACGCAAATTTTGTGTCAAACCTCCCCACCCTTGGGTAAAGTTTCGAGTTCAAAGTTCCTACTGTAGGGATTGAGATCCAAGACGTTGACCTCTTAAAATAATGCTTAACAATACACACACTCCAGGTTTAAAAATCACAGTTTTTTCTTTTAACAACAGGAATGAAAGAACACTTGAAGAAACCAATGGTTTATCGGTAACAATAGATTGGGCAAATTTTCGTTACCTTTCTTTCTCTCTCACGGGGACTTCTGGGTATTTTCATGATGCCAAAGTCACTCGTATGAGTCGTATCCAGGCTCTGCTTTGTCGGCCAGTTTCAAGAAGGCAGTATCGCAGCGTGTATTATACAATAATAATAATAATAATAATAATAATAATAATAATATATATAATAATAATAAGGAATTTGTATAGCGCTAAAACTATAAACAATATTCAGAAGTGCTTTACATAAGTTAAAGTTCTATACTAATTTAAAATTAAAATATTGAAAGGCACTAAACATTAAAACTATTGAAACAGACTAAAAGCTCTCCTAAATAAAAATGTTTTAAGTTGCTTTTTAAAAATGGCGAGACTACTACTTGTTCTATAAATTATAGTTAATGGCAGCAAGTTCCATAAAACAGGTGCAGCAAGTCCAGGTACCATGGCAAAGTCCAAGCCCAGGAAACAGTCTTTTATTAATATTTCTTCACTTTTCAAGTTTGATCAAACTTCCGCACCCGGAGCCAACAAGTTGTCAAAATTCCCCACCCAGGGCAGGAGATGTCGATCAAAGTCCCCACCTCGTCCCGTATTCCCCCCCCCCCCCCCTCGGGACTAACATTGATAGGTGCATAAAAGTTCTGGTTTAGTCACCATTTTGGTGACTATATTTCTCTGAGAAATTGAAGATTAAAGTTTAGAAACAATTACCAAAGTCTTGTTTTTCATTTGCTGCAAAAAAGTGGGACAAGTCTTGCAAATTAAGTCTGTTGGACCTCAAATCACGACTTTGACGCCATTACAGCAGTTTTGCCAAAGATTGTGGATGCAGAGTTTTAAAGAAAGACCGCTGGATTTTAAAACCGTTGGGTGTTTGGACTGGCCTTTCCAAAACACAGTCATGCTTTCATTAAAGTACATGCGGCTTTCCGTAAAAAAATTATGAATGAGTTATTAGTAAACAAGAAAACCCTGAGTGATTTTCATACTCAGCTACTTTCACGAAATTACCACGATGCGAGAACTTTGTTTGACAGTAAAGGGCTCCCTCAATTATTATTGAGTAGATTATAAACAGAATACAATATACTGGTAATGGCCATGGGCACCCAACAAGCCAAATCAACCAAAAGCTGTAAAAGGCATTTTTAAGTACCTTATGGTGTTTGAAGTCTGATGTTTTCGTTAGCTAGAAGAATTTGATCTGTTCGTTTTTAATTGTCTGAAAATGTTATGGAACAAAATCTTTCTTGGAGAAAATGCTAGCTGACATGAACTTTCCACAAACTTTCTAGGGAACTATTTTTCTTTCCAAAAATGTGACCCTCCACAGGAAACAGTGAATAAGGTGATCGCACACGCACAGCACGGTCCTAACACGTTCGCACGTCACTTGTCAAACACGCTTAGTGTGCGCTTATGCAAAAAAAACCACAATAGAATTGGAGAAGCGTGTTAGTGCCCATTGTTAACTGTGTGTTAACACGGTGGGCCTTTCAACACACAAGTTAAACACAGTAAATTTGTTTCTCCTTGACACGGTAGCTCTGTGTGAACACTGTCGGCAACTGGTAAATCCAAGACTTTGCGAGACAGCTAGACTGATATATTTTCTGCGAGTCTGAGACCTTCTTAGCCTTGCAAAAGAAATCGATACTCTGAGATGACGTTGGGAACAATCCGGTGAAATTTGACAAAAACTGTGCGAGACACGTATTTTTTGAAGAACCATTCACCACCCATACAATGGTACGAACGCCAGAGAAGAGATAAACTACGTTTTCATGTTACTTTTCACTCTTCCAGTGAAAGGCTTCGACAAAATGAAAACAGTTATTACTCGGGCTTCCCGTGTCTCGCGGGCCGCCCGGGTCTTAAAATGTCGATGGTTCTCCTTTTTATTCGTTGTTGAGTTTCATCCACAAAGCTCACTTCCGGCATTTCTGCACAAGCGCTAACTATTTTTAACAACTCACAACAGCAAGAATGATGCCTGTTGTCACGTATCGGAAAACGTCAATTCACCTTGTGTCTTTGAAGTCTGAACAACTAATATGTTAAGAGAAGTGTCTATACAAATGTTTGCAAGTTCAACTGCGAGAAGAAAGCTTTTTACATGACCAAAATTTAACTCCAGATGGACTGCCGTGTTCCCTGTATCTGCTCCATTGAGATGTACATTTTGTTGAATAACTCAAGTATGGGATATCACACACCTCTGAGACTTTGACAGGTAGTTTATTTACTATTTTCCCACAATATCTCAATTGTGCATGATATATGAAATAAATCATACATGAACTGTGGAAATGAAATCAAATGAAGAATGATCCTCACAGTTGTGAACGCAATTTATGCAATTGCGAAAAGAAGCCTGAAAAGCCGTTGAAGTCCTGAATTTTTTTTCAGGCTTCTTTTCGAATTGCATAAATTGCGTTCACAACTGTGAGGACCATTCTTCATTTGATTTCATTTCCGCAGTTCATGTATGATTTATTTCATATATCATTCACACTCATTTCTTTCACGCGAAAATCAGTATGAACCCACAATTGACCTGCTCCCAACGTCAGTGGCTTCATAGCTCAGTTGGTTAGAGCATCGCACCGGTAATCGCGAGGTCACGGGTTCAATCCCCGTTGAAGTCCTGAATTTTTTTCAGGCTTCTTTTCGCAATTGCATAAATTGCGTTCACAACTGCGAGGATCATTCTTCATTTGATTTCATTTCCGCAGTTCATGTATGATTTATTTCATATATCATTCACACTCATTTCTTTCACGGGAAAATCAGTATGAACCCACAATTGACCTGCTCCCAACGTCAGTGGCTTCATAGCTCAGTTGGTTTGAGCATCGCACCGGTAATCGTGAGGTCACAGGTTCAATCCCCGTTGAAGTCCTGAATTTTTTTCAGGCTTCTTTTCGCGATTGCATAAATTGCGTTCACAACTGTGAGGATCATTCTTCATTTGATTTCATTTCAATTTCAATTTCTGGACTTTAATTTTTGAATGATAAGCGATTAGTTTTTACAAATGTACTTGCGTGACTTGAAACTGTCCGAGAAATGTTCCTTTCTTGTGTTTCAAATGACCCTGGATTGACATATTATTTGTAAAGAGTTTCACTCTGTTAATTAATTTTCTACTCACATTTCACCGAGACTCTATTAACATTTATGCGAACAAATCCTACATCGTTCGATAAGCGTTTCCTTTCTCAAACAATTATCCATCGAAGCAAAAACAAGTATGCTTAGTTTGTTTTTGAATCAATACACTATTTTTATCACATTGCATAACGATAAACCTCTGTGGCCTAAAGGTCATTGTTCCTGCCTGTGACGCACCTAACCCGGGTTCGATGTCTTTTAGTGGTATATATCACGGGCTTTTTTTTTCTGTTTCTCTTTTTCTTGTTCTTTTAGAAATATTTTTTACAAGTGTTATAATTATTGTTCTCAATGGTTGAGCTGTAAAGCAGTTTTGTAATTTTAGAGGAATATACATGTATGTTGATAGGGGTCTAAAGAAATAGACTCCAACACAAGCTAAGCACAATGCGTCCGATGTAAGAAAGACAGACTTCTTCCTATTCTTTTGTTTAGCGCTAAATTAGGGATACAATACTGTTTTTTTGCAAGCCCGAGTTTAGACTAAAATTTTGTAGCCTCTTGTTTTCACTGAAAGTCAAAGACAATTCTTCTCGAGTCCCTTGACAGAGGTTTTGATTTATCGAACGGACCACTCACAAGATATTTATCGTTGGAAGATCTATGTCACTACCCCGGGTGCCAGAGGTTGTTTTTTTCCATTTGAAGGAGGAAAATTCCGCGGCAAAGCCGCATCAACGAGGCACGAAATGCCGAGGGAAAAAAATAACCTCTGGTCACGGCTGCCGAGAACCTCACTTCCATGAATTCAGGATATTGAACTCAATTAAGCTGATTGGTTTTCGTAGTGAAAACGATCTACATGTAACACTCAATTTCATTGGTTGAATGGTGATAATGCACCCCAGGAGCCACAAAACCGGTTTTTAGCATGAGGAAGGCTTGCAAAAGAAAAGTGGCTTTGGAGGGCTTTGAATTCGTGCGAGCATTTAGAGGTGCAGTACAATTCCCACTTAACTGTGGATTTTCGGAGATTTTAGAATTGAAACCTGTTCAGGAAGAGGCTTTATTTCATTTTATCAAGCGTGAGGATGTGTTTTCATTTTATCATGCATGACGATGTGTTTGCAGTCCTGTTAACAGCGTCCTTGATATTTAATTGGCACAACAGCATGAGCGATGATCAAACCATGGGACAACTAAGTCATTGTGAAGTTGAAGTCCAGCGGGCAATAAAGTTGGTATGAAATCACAACACAGACGACAACCTCAATACCCTGAGTGCAAGAGGTGTTATTTTTCTTAGTGAGAAGCGGTTAACCCGTGAAACGCATAGCCTCGTTGACGCTGCTTTGCTGCATAATTTTCCTCCTTCAAATGGAAAAAAAATAACCTCTGGCACCCAGGGTACAAACTCGATCATAGCTATCTTTGTCTGTCTCGCATAGACACCGTCGAAAAAATTGAACCTTCCAGGCATGCATTTCTCGAAACCCCAGAAACTTTTTGGGTCTATTTCGGGTGCCACAATTTCCTTCATATCTTAAAAACGAAGACATTTCCAGGCATGAAATTTTGCAACAAATTTGCCCTTTCGTATCTTGAAATCATAGTTAAAGGCCAGCTTTTTAGAATAGATGGATCATAGTTTTTGAAATGGCTTTTCAGGCCCGAAAAGTTTATGGGACTTTCGAGAAACAGCCCCCAGATCTGAGAATTAACAAATTTAAACACTTTTTTCAGACGCTATAATTTTACCCGGGTTGTGGAAACGCAGCTCATGAATTTCTCTATTTACACGAGACACAAGCAAGCAGTTTTATGCACATGTCATCGGCTTCCCCGTGGGGTCGACCCCTGGGCCTACTAGGGAGATATGTGGGAGAATACGAGGAGATGGATGGGATTCTTTGCCCGAGGCTAGGGGAAAATCATGACATTGTTTTACGATCAAAGATTAGGGGGTGGGGGAATTCACAAGTTTGAAAAGGATGTCACGGGCATTTTCAGCTGAGAGACACCTTACCCAGGGGACTTTGTCTTGAGAGATTCCCCAACCGCCCGGGGGAAATTCCTCAAGTTCGTTTGACTGATCCCCCAGCAAGCATTCAATGCTTGCTGACGACTTTGACTGGCAAAAACAGCAAAGATGACTTTTCCGAAAACCTCGGGCTATGATTTGCCCCATCGCAAATCTTTTAGGCCACGTTTCAGTTATGAAAATCTGAGTGCACTCTTCAATTGATGCCAAAAGCCTAAGGTGAACTACATGTACATGTACCCTCCAACGAACAGATATCCACCGAAACTTGTCGTTGGGTGCCCCTGAATGGTAGAGCTGCAATAAGCATTCTTTTGAGATGGATGTAATACTTCAGGCTTTGTATTTTATCTCAGTGATATGACTTTACCACCTACATTGTACCAGGGAATTTACATTTAGGAGAGGAGGTCTGGTATTGATTTGCTATCCACCATATTTGATTCTTTCATACGACCACTTGCAACATGACACACAATTATGTTTCTGGCTCAATAATATTATGCAAGTAACCTACAAAAACTTAGCTCCTGAAATATTCTAATTACTTTATTTGCTTACAACTTAAGGTAAGAATGTGATGCAGAATGTGATGCAGATGGTCTTTCAGTTTTGTTTCCTTTCGCATTTTCATATTTTAAGTCATGTTAATGCAAAGTACTGTACAGTACATGTAGGTTGATCTGACCCAGGGCCGTAACTAGAATTAAAAGCTGCATTTTCTGTTCTTATACTATCTGGTGACTACATTTTTACATTTGGTGACTATTTTTCCTTTGCTAGTTGCCAAAAGGTGACTTAAGATTTTTTTTAATTTTGAGCCCTGTAATTGAAGGGCTGGGGGTATAAACTGCCTATGTAGAGTTTTAGGTGTTTTTTTTTTGCATACATTATTTCTCGAAAACGAAAAATAAATCGGTGAAAAAAAATATGGGACAATGTTTTTGAATCAAAATGCAGTTCACATGCAAAAATTTGGACAAATCCAAGCGAAATGAAAAAACGGCCGAAATTCCACATAGGCAGTTTATGCCCCCAGCCCTTCATGAAGTTAAGCTCATTTGTATGCGTACCATATTAATATTCATACGTGAATTATGTGAACATTTGTGGAGAGTAAACTAAAACTGGACGTGAAATGATTGACGGGTAGAAAGGATTGTTTGATAGTGTGACGTAGACTATAAATTTGGCGGTTAAAACATTAAGCTCATCGGATACAAAACTTACGTGAGTGCTGGAGCTGTGGATCGCTACTTACAACTGTATTAACTGCATTATCGGTTTGCCTTCCTGCCTGGTGATCAAAAGATATCATGAAAAGTCCGGAGATCCGCAAGTTTTTAATGCTTCTGAAAGAATCCAGTTAGCATTTTCTCTGTGCTTACCAAATCATGATGAGATATAAGCTTAAGTTGACTGTTGGGTTTTGGAGTACAGAGTAGAAGCCAGAAAACAACTCTCGTCTCAAAAGCGACGCGTCGTTGCTAGTCTTGGTCCATTTCTCAAAGGTTGCGGTGCTGAAAGCTGGGAAAGCAAGAGTGGTTTTAAGCGAAAACTCTATGTTTTAAGAGTCTTGTTGTTCGCGCTTGGAGCAGACAATGATCCCAGAATTAATTGCGGTCAAACAGGGCGCTGTCTGAAGTCAAAAACTCTCACGGGGGGCGGTGGGTTGGGCAGATTATTACTTGTTTTCAGTAAAAACTCTACCTTATAAAATGACTTTGAAAACTGTCTAGCTGCTGCACTGAGGTTTCCATTGTTCATTAATTTTGAAGAGTGCATTTTTTGAAACCAGTCATGATATGAAATCCCAGCTTGCTTTTACTGTTAGCCGTGAAATAGTTGGTCGAAAACAATCCCAAGACTTCGGAAACGCTACCGAGAATGCATTCGGCACGAAGTGAAGTCTGCCCATTTTCGATGAGTATGTTGAACACAATCCATGGAAAAGTTGCATTGGCACACACGGCAAACATTCAAAGCAATATTAAGCGGTACTCCTCGCGATTCGTCTGTGTGAATCAGATGTACGTAAACAACGGATGATAACGTGAATGATCGCCGCAGTTATGAACACAAATTAAGCAGTAGTGAAACCAAAAAAAAGCAAAAACAAAACAAAACGAAAAAAAACCGCTTGTACGGGATTCGAATCCACAACCTCTGCGAAACCGGTGAATTGCTCTAACATCCACGCTTGTTGGTTTGTAACATATCCGTGACTGATGAACAGGTGAGAATGAATATTTGGTAAACACGCTGCCGAATTTTAACACATAAAATCACTTTTGCGTTGATCGCCTCGGTTTCTTGCTTCTATGGAGGCTAATAAACTACAGCAAAAAGTATTATCACGCGAGATAAACATTTGTGCGTGACTACAGTCATTGTGATGAGACAACCCATCATGCGTGATAAAGGGATTGAATTTCATGCAAATTTTTTTACTTTTTGGAGCCAAGTTAATTTCAGAAAAGAGTTAAGTATTTCTGTCAAATTCTTTCACTGTCGTCATTTACGTTAATTTTTATAACATTTTCATTCCATTGTTTTCCACTTGACGATGAAAATGAATCCATCAAAAACGTTTCAACTGCCGAAACCACGCGCAAGTTTTAATTTACTGTGCAACACAACGTTCTGAGTAAATGAAACACGACGGAAAACATCGTACTCTTAGGACTCTTAATTTTTGCCCTAGAACATCTGATTAACTCAAATTTTTGGTGTAGGTCACCAATAGGAGTTGTCTTGCCAAAAAGTTTCTTCAAGTCAAAACAGCCGTCTTTAATATTAATTTTGTGATTTTTCAGCCATCGGCAAGCTTTTTGCGCACTGATTTAGAATCAACCGAGGTTTTTGTACGCTGGATTTAAGATGTACGCTGTATTCAAGACAAACAACCAACTTTAGCGCTGTGTTATATCAGCCAAAGCCTTTCCGAAAGAACTTAGAGTCAACCAAGTCAACTAGGCACTGTTTTCGAGTCGGACGAACCCTTCAGTTAAGCTGATTCGGACTCAAAACAACCGCGCTTTCTCTAACTTTAACGCTAGCATTAACGTTAACATTAACACTAATCCTAACCATGTCCCTAACCCTATCCCTAGCCCTAGCCGAAGCTCTAACCCTAATGTTAAGTCCAACCTAAACCCAACAATAACCCTGAATCTCTTCGGAGTGAGTGCTGTTTTCAGGTCGGACAAAATCTTTGCGCGCTGACTTGAGGTTAACCAAGGCTACTGTGTGATGTTTTTTTTTAAGTCAACCACGAATATTGTGCACTGTTTTTTGTGTGTGTAATTTTCACATTATACAGTAAATGTTACTTCAGTCAAAGACCAAACTTATTATGGTAGTAAAATTGTCTTGGATTGTAAGTTCACAGTAAGCGTGGTTAACTTACAGTAACTGCATTCTGATAGTTGAGCTTGAATTTAATTATAATTGTTTTTCATCAATTTCAGTGGCACATTGCCCTTCATCCTTCATAGAGATTGGTCATTCTGTTCAGTTTGTGGTTCTCAGTGCAGATGATCTTACACTCTCTGTATGCTTCAAGAATGCAAATAATTCTGTTATGGCGATGCTTGATGTGCCGACTCTTGGAAGCACTGTAAGTCTGTTATGTTATGCAGTAGAACCTCAATTTAATGAACCTGTAATAGTATATAATGAGTCCTTGATATAACTAACAAAATTCTTCTGGCCAACCTTTTAAAATCTATGGAAAAGGACCTCGACAAAACAAACCCTTGTTATAAAGAACAAATTTCCTTAGTCCCTTAGCACTTCGTTAAATCGAGGTTCCACTGCACTTACATGTACTAGAGATGGTTGCAAAGCTGGTTGTGTACATGTGTAGTGTTTGGATTATGTTATTAATTTTAATAATTAAGGTTGTAATATGATGGTTGCACTTCTTTTTTGTTGGCGAGGACTACCTTTATTATCAATGCCAACTTTACAATAATGTACAGACCACCTGCAACCTGTAAAGTTCTACATGTACACTCTTTGTCATTGTTGTCCTTTTGTAATTTGATTTTATAATGGGGTCCTCCACAGGTCCATTGTTTAATACAATGCACATGACAGCTGCATGAATAAAAATTATCAGAAAGCATTTTTAATCACTGCTTAATGTTTGGATCATCAGCTTCTCACTCAGCAATCTTGTAAAACAGTAAAATGAATAGTTTTCAGTTACTTTCATGTACATATAGTGTAATTATTCTTAATTACCTAAATAAAGATTTTTTTACAGAGTCTTAAATAAAGTATAAGTATAAGTATCCATTTTCAGGGTGAAGTAAGTGTTCTAGGCAGTTATTGCCATTTGCCAAAGTCTGTTAATTCTACATACATGTAATTATAAGCCTTTTTCCATGTTCCTTGTTCTATTAAGCTACACAGCCATAACAAGGTCCTTGCTTTTTGAGTAAAAATACATGTAAATGTACAGTGTACTCACTAACAGAGTAGTTCAAGTTAGTCTTTTTAGGGTTAAAGGGTGAAAAGGAGGCTTATAAACACAAGTCAAAATCCATATTCGTTAATTGACGCCAGTCTACTACTTACAACCCAACCGGATTTGACTGGTCCAAACCACCCATAACTAATTAAACCTGTTTAAGAAAACCATATTGAAAAAGACAAAACCAGTTTGACAAGCCTACCACTTAGAGAAAGGGGGCATTGGAAATATTTGTGTTACGTGAATGGGCACAAGGATGAACAACAAACAAGCAGACCTTTTGCGTTATAACGTTAGGCAGGCTTTGATTGCAGAGATAGACAAGTGGTTGGGAAAGGAAATCGAAGATACAGCTGTACCATGGATAAACCACTTATGCGTCATGTGCATAATTTATTATTTACTGATATGTCTCCCTGGGAATTCATAAATAAAACAGGTGAAACACATTTTATTGATGAATGTGCGCTTATTACATTTAAAGTTATTCATTCTTTTCCATCCGATGAAAAAATGGTTGACCGACGAAGGTTTTTATGACACCGTTGATTAACAACTGTCATTCGTGACATTGAATTAAAGTTTCATGTCTTTGTTATAAATGGATGTGTTGAAACAGGTTAATAACCTTCCTCCTGAGTTGAAGGAAAAGATTTTGGGGGAAGTTATTAAACTTAAATTGAAACAGCGGGCGAATTAGGTTGGGACAAGGTTTTGGAATTAATTGAAAACGCCCCATATTGTAAAATTTGTGAAAGAATTACAAGAATAATTTATGCAGAAAATGTGGTTTTTGTGGGCTTGATGATTTGTGTTATGTTTGTTTTAAAAAATTCAATCTTGTTCATAATTTGAAGGAAGATTTGTTTTTTATGATTTTATTTATGAAATTTATAAAAACCGTTTTCCAGATTTTTTTATTTTTATTTAAAGTTTTATGTTGAAATATAAATGGATGTTTTACTTTGTGACCGTTCACAAAGGATTTCTTCACTTCCACCAGAGTTATGTTTAAAAATTTGTCGTTATTATACCAAAAATCAACTTAAAGAAAGAAAAAAAATGGGATGGGGAAATATTTTGGAAGAGCTTTTGTTGCCTTTTCGTAATTTTATTTTTCTTAATTATTATTTGTCAAAACATTGAATTGAACAGATGTTTTCCTTCTAAATATAATGATTGGTTTGTTGGTTATGCTTTTTCATTTTTTGCAAGACAAAGTTGCGCATCCAATTGTTGATGAGGTAAAAAAAGAAATAATGGATGCGCTATCACCACAGGTGAATAATAATTCTTTTGAAAGTACACCCATTTAAAGATAAGAAAAATTTTGTTTTATATTGATGGTAAAACAAAAAGACGCCAAACATTTTAAAGAAGAGGTGGAAAAATTATATGAAATATGTGATCAGTTAGTTTTTTTTTTTTCATATTGATTGTCCACTTGTTTTTGGTTCAGAAGTTGAATATGTCTCTGCTGAACTTTTAAATTTTGTAAAAAAAAACAACCCTTTTTTAGATAACTTTTATTTTACTTTTTGTCACATCACCCCCGCGAAATATCCCTTGTAAATAGTAAAACAAAATCTTGTTATTTTAGAAGATGCCATCAATGAATTAATTGAATTTTTTTCTTTTCTTTTGACACTTCATTCAATGATTTATATTTTAAAAACAGAAAACAAAAAAGTTGGGATTGGTTATTTTTAAATGATGTTGTGAATCTTGAACTTACATTAAAGGCTATTAAAAGAACAACCGAAATTCATGGTTGAATTCCAAGCCCCGACCTTTCTTTTGTGTTGATTGCATTTCATGCCAGAGTATGTCCCCATTGTCTTTTTTTCCAAGGAACAGCATCCAAAGCTTTTACCATCTTTCGGTCAGCAACATGTTTGCATTTTTTTTTTTTGTTCTCACCATATTTTTTTGCCCTGTGTCCACAACTGCTGTAATCCACATCATGTTGCATCGCAATAGCATCCGTTGCACCAGTTGGTTTCTGTAGTATTTCCAAGATTTCGCCCGTTTCAGGGTCAAAGCTCAGCTGATGGTGAAGAGGGTTGTAAGGTCCAGTGTAATTATGCCCAGGAAGGGTCCAACCACCCTTTGGCACCAGCAGTTTCCCAATCAACACATGAACATCCACACCCATTCCATAGTAGTTGTGCAAGGTTTTCTTGAAAACATCCGCGAAACCATGATGTTCAGGGATGGCTTTCCCGAAAGCTTTTAGAAACTTTGTGTCAGTTGCAAACTTTGGAACCAACACACCCTGAGAAACAAACCGAGGATCAAACAAACTTCCAATACCTCTTCCATAACCTTACCATTTTATCCAGGAGCCATAACTGCAGGAGCCTCCTTTATCTTTGTATTCTTTGTATTGCTGTTTGTATTCAGCCACCATTGCTCTTCCTTCTTTTTCAGAAACTTCAGGACCTTTGAAAAGTTTGGGGTCAGAGATAACACTCCACAGTTTTTTGAAATCAACAAAAGGGAATGGAACAGGAACCCCTCTTCCAACTTTGTTGAGATCGGGTCTGTCGGTTTTGTACCTGATGTTGGGCCGGACTTTTGTGGAAAGCTCATCCAACATGGTGCTCCCAACTTTTCGAAACATGGCCTTGCCCTTCTCCACAGCCCGATCCATTGCCTTTCGTTGTAGTTTGGGATCTCTCATCGCTTCCGACACATAGTACCGCCCCATTTCCACCCCTTTCTTTGCAAGATACAGAACTCCTTGGTGAAGAAACAAATCCATTGCCATTCCAGCAATATCTTTACCGATTCCTTTGCCCCCTGCAAGAGTAGGCCCCACTAGTTTCGCAACTAAGGTAAAAAACGTGTTTTTGTTATTCCACAGCTTGCACATTTTACTTTCATCATTTTTCATCCATTTTTCACCCAAAGGTGAAGATTGCCAGCAAGCGACCCAGTGTGTCCCCAAACTGCCAATTAGTCATCCAAATTTAAAATGCAAGGGGAATGGTGCAGAGGCTTGACTTCGTTTCGAGAGAAAATCCCTTTTATGGGGATGTTGAGATATTTGCACCAATTGGTCAGATCAAGAGAGTGGGACATCCCTGAATTCCTGCTTTTTGGCAGTAGGTTTCATTTTTTTTTTCTCCCAATCTTTCCAACTACCCCAAACAGGCGGCGGTTGATACCATGGAGGATTAATCTGCATGCCTCTTCCACTTCGTGGAATTGGTGGGGGAGGAGGGAAGTTGTGGTAAAGGGCATCTCGAGCGTGGCCGACTGATTTGCATTCCTTTCCCAACAATACTTTTTACAAGATCAATGGCAACAGGAATTCCAATGGAAGCCAACATTCCCAGAAACCCACCATATGGTGCACTTCCTCCACCACGAACCATTCCTTTTCCAACCAAGTGCCTTTCAATCATCTTTTTTTGGTCTGGTGTCAACCTTTGTGTGAGTCGGTAAAGCTCCACTTCCCTTGGGCCATAGCCCTTCCCGAAAATCTTCTTCAAAGCTTTGTCCGTGGCGAAACTCAGCCCCACAGTTGCCAAAGCTTTAGCGGCAGATTTTGCAGTGGGCACAAGAAGAGGCCGAGACAGACTGAATACTGTTGAAAAAAGATTTCCACCGCTCTGTGCCATTTTGGGTATTTGTGTTTGGCTCATCGAGATGTCTGCTCCGCGCCCTTCGCGGGCTGATTTTTTCAAGTGTTTGATTTAGGTGGCAGTCAAAAGAAGAGTATTGCCACACCCGAGTTGTCTGGGTTTGACCCGCAAAGTCACGGCCATTCGCATGGCAACAGCCTTTCGCAGGCTTTGTTTCTGCCCATCTGTCAAGGCAATCTGGAAGGGTTGGTACGTCACCATCGTATACTGAAGAAAAGAATTTTCACCCTCCCTCGAGGAGGGAATTAGACAACCACCAGCTCGTTTCCGATTTGTTTGATAATGACCTCTTCCTCATTCAAAACCGCAACGTAAATGATGTAATCTTCGGCATTTGCTGCCTCATTCAACCGCCAATGGAAAACCATTTGCTTTTCCTTCCCTGTCATGCTTGGCTTGGTTGCGCGAAGATCGAAGTAGATCACAGAGTAAAGCTTGGAAAAGTTGTTGTGGCTCGCCTGCGTGCCTGTGTTGACGTCGGTTCTTCGGTACTTGTATTCGACCTGGTCGCTGTAAATCTGTTCACGGTCGTCCCCATCATAGTCAAGCTGAGGGTAATACTCCGATCCATACTGAAGCTGACAAGTGCTCAATTTCGCAGAGTTGTCCCCATCCACGTCGAAGGTGTCGAATTTGTAGAGGTTATTTTGCAAAGAGTTTTGTCTTTGTGCCTGTTGGAAGAAAACGAACACATATTTGGCGTTTTGAATGCCGGGAGAGAACGTCCATTGACCAGCTACTCGACGTTGGAGTTGACAGGTGATAGCTGCAGTTTTGGAACCCACAACTGGATTTCTTTGACAACGATTCGCCTCCCAGTGCCGTCATTCTGAAAATCATTTCATTGTCGCTTTGCAGGTCAATTTCAAAATCCAACATCAATGGGGGGGGGGGGGGGGGGGGTGGGGGAGTCTATCCTCCAACTCCTCGAAGAAGGAATAATGGTTGAGTGGAATCAGAGTTTTGACATTCCCTGCCCCACGTGAGCAGATGTGCTGCGCCTTGATTCCGGGATTGGTGGAGGCAGCGCCTGTCACGATCGTGTTGTCGGTATCGAGGTACCAAAACTCTCTCTTTGCCGCCGTTTGGGCATAATCATTGGAGTACTCCAGCAGGGTTTTCACGAAGTTGATTTTGTTTATGTCGTCGGCTGTATAAAGAGTTTTTCCTGAAGACCTTACAGTCAATTGTTTTATCAGCGAGAAAGACCCATTCACTGGTGCCGTTTCCACGTTGTCTGCAATATTAGCTCAGTCGGCGAGACTCCACCATGAAATAAGCATTGAACCAGTCATGGACAATGTCACAGTTCATCACGGAGAATTTAATTCCATGTTTTTGTTGGTGTTGGCCATTAGCTGGATTTATGAGCGGGGTGGTGACATTGAAATGCTCATAATCAACTTGTTCCAGATACTTTGGCGTTCTGAACATGGTGTTTTAACAGAAGTGTTTTAACACAGGGGTGTATACATTCACGAAAAAAAATTCAAAGCCGGTTGGCGAGAATTTGAGTCAACTTCCACATTGCATCTTTTCTTTTTGAGAGGTTCCTTTTCAAGGGGTTTTTCTTTTTGGCTCCTTTTCCCTCCCCAATCAACAGTTGGCGGATCTGTTTCGCACCAGATTCGGTCGCTTTTGCGAGAGGTTGTTCATGCTTCTTCCTTCTTTGATGCAGCTGCCTGTTTTTCAGCTTGGGTGATGAGGGGTGCAAGGACGTCGTGGATCACACCCAAGCCTTTGTGTTTTAACCAAAACCACCCAAAGCAGGGGTCAAAGATTTTGTCCACTCACTCAAACGAGGCATTAGTGTATACCTTCGCAAGAAATTTGGTGGAACCCAAAGGCTTCGCCTTAGGTGGCTCCAACATCACGGATCACAAGGGACAAAGCCACATCGGAGCCGTTGAGGTCCAAAATGTTGTTTGCTCCATCCGAGATCCAAATTCGCACGCTTTCGATTAGGGTTTTACTGATGGGGTGAAATTCGAGGTGAAAGGGTTCCTCCTTGAAAGGAAAACTGACGGGAGATCCACGGTGGAAATGCTGTACAAAACATCGGCTGAGACATCTTGCACATTCCTTAGGACCAAATCACAGTGGATGAAAACTCAAACAACGCCTCTCGTGATATTTGGGATTCTACCACCAACGAAACTTGATGAATTTCGCAAGATTTTTTTGTCAAAACCAAGCAGGTCCCCGAACTCACCGACGGAAAGGTCCAGCTCATACACTGTAGTCTGATTTTGCAATTCCGATCACCACTCAGTAAATCGACAAATCAAAGTGCAGATTAAAGACGTGCACTTTTTCAGCGGCATCCTTATCCACATACCCCGTGTGCCTTGGATGAAAGAGGCGAGGTTTGTGTAGTTGTACATCCTGTCGGGGATGGTCAAAGTTTTCCAATTTTGTTCGCCCCTTTTCCTCCATTTCAGCTCGTTGTTGTAGTACTTTGCCGCCACGTTGTGCGAAGAGTAAGTCACTGTGATGAGTTTTTTTAGGGCAATTTTGTATCTCCGGTTGGAGGAGAGTCTGATGCGCTCTGGGAATCTGATCACGAAATCGTGGGTTGGTTGGTTACTTTCCCCCGGTTGCAGCTTCACGAGCCTGGAGTCGAGCAGCAAGTGTTCGTTGTTCATTGTGTCTCTTTAACACTTGTTTTTAAATTCCTGTGTAAAAACACTAATGTATGTAATCATGGAAAATTTTCTTCGCTTGCGTCTTGGTCAAAAAGTCACGACTAATAAGTTCGGAAATCTCGCCTGAGTTTGGTGGATGTATTTCCTCCACAGAGTGAGCCCAACATCACGTACAAATCATTGATCATTGTTTCAAAGTCCCCTTCCGCCCCAAGGTGGGAATCCTTAAGGGATGTCCCGCTTCCCTCCATCCATTCTTCGTCCCAGACGTCATTGACGCCATCCCCGACGTCCCAGACGTCATTATCTTCATCACCAGCAACGGCGGGTCTGCGGGAAGAAATTTCTTCGAAAGCCTTTTCCAAAGGCGATGGCTTGCGGACAGGTTTTTTTTCTTGTGGGGCTTTTTTTCAACCTTTTCTTCCCTCTTGAAGCTGCCCTTCCAATGGTGGTGGCAGTGGGCGGTCAACTTTTCTTCCAGTGATAATCGCACCTCTCTCTGCCTTTTAATTTCCATATTTCTTGTCTGCTTCTCTCCATTTGTGTAATCATACTGCTGAGCAAGTGCAAATCATTGGATTTGTTGTAGTTTTTGAGGAACTTCATTGCCTCGGGCTTTTCCCACGCCTGCCGTGGTGGAGTTTCATCCTCCACAAGTGGAGGGGGTGGAGGGAACTCAAAGTCTTCCCCAACGTCTTCGATGTTAAGGTCTTCAACAGGTGAAGGAGGTGGGGTTGGCGCGTCAACCTCTGGTTGATAATCAATCTCCGGTTGGAAATCCTGCCAATCGAATTCATCCATTGTGTAGTCCGGCCAAACATCTTCGACCGCTGGCTGGGGGGCGTCTAAACGTTTTGTGACTGGTTTGAGAAGTTTTTCCGCAGCAGCTTCTCCCAACGCATCAACGACATTTTGTTTCTTAAATTTCAGACAGATTCCTCGTTCCTGTTGTTCAAGCGCAGCTTCTGCCTTTGCACATTCACGAAACTTCTTCAGAGACATCACTATTGTCTGAAAGACGATGGGTACTGTCTGAAAGACGAGGAGTTTTCAAAAGGAATAATATATGGAGAGTGAAAATTCCGAACTATGAACCCAGCTCGGTGAAAAAAAATTGGATGCAAGGCAACCCGTCCATGCCTGAGGACATTTTCTGCATGTTGATTTGTGGACCAAGTGGTTCTGGCAAAACAAACACCCTGCTGCACATGCTTTACGAGCTTTTGGAGTACGACAAGGTTCTGCTTTTCTCGAAGAACCTTCAGCAGAATAAGTACGTGGAGCTTTTGAAATATTTTGTGAAAAACATTAACCCCCATGTTGGTTACGAAGTCATTGAGGCATTTGGGGGGATGACATCATTCCTCTTGATGCACTCCCCCTCCCTGAGGATGGGCCTGACAACCAGAAGATTGTTGTGTTCAACGACTTGGTTATCACGAACAAAAGCTATGTCGACTCGTACTTTCTTTGAAATGCGACAGAAGCGACCCGGTGCTGGTGATCTGAATATGAGTGGGTATGACATCAAAGGTTTGAAAGACATCACTAATCTCGCCCACCTTACTCCACGACTAACGCAGTGACCAAAAGATATGTTGATGAGTATTTTTTGAAAAGAGATGGCTCGAGTGCAATGTATGGGGCTTTGAACATGGCACAACAACCAATCACCAATCTCAAACCTCCAACCACGAACAGCGATGCGGTGACGAAAAAATATGTGCATGATTTGGGAGGGAACTTTTTGAAAGCGGACGGCAGCCAATCAATGGGTGGTGATCTCAACATGGGGGATCACAAAATCACCTTTCTCAAAAAGCAGGTCAGCGAAACGGACGCAGCAACGAAGGATTATGTGGATCACTCACACCTTTCCCTGTCTGGCGGGCAAACAAACCCGTTCAGCTACCTCATGGACGATGCGGACGATTCCTCATCTGAAAACAACATTCGTGTTCATGGGATTGTCAAATTCGCCGCCTCCCCACATGGGGTCAACAAAAACGCCTATCAGTTCACTCTCGTCAAAGACGCAGGCAGCAATGATTATCGCTCGCGGATTGGTTTCAATCTCTTTCCACTGCCGAAAGGATATTACACGTTCGTGGTTGTACTTTCCACCGGAAATGACAAATGTGTCCGTTGTGTCCGTTGTTGTGTTCGACGACTTGGTTTGTGAAAAAAACCAAGACGACATTGTGGAATATTCCGTTGGCGGCCGTCACCACAACTGCGCCGTGATTTATCTTTCACAGGACTTTTTCAAAAACCCCAAAATTATCCATGACAACTGCAGCCGATCTGCCGATCTGGGGGTGAAGCCACCTGACCTGCTTGACCGCGCAAATGAAACAAAATTTTCTTTCTTTTACTACGACAAACCGAAAAAAGAGATGAAAAAATTTTGACAAAAGAATATAGAAAAGACATGGGGTGGTTGAACGAACTTCAGGGAAGCTTTTTTCGAAGAGCGGGAGAAGGAAACCCCGGACCTCATGGCCTGCCCGGTCTGTAGGGGCAACATGGTGAGAAGGGGGATTGCGGCTCCTCGGGACCAACAGGACCTCAAGGTCCAACGGGTCCACAAGGACCTGCAGGGCCTGTAGGGCCTGCGGGGCCTCGAGGGACAAGAGGGTTGTAAGGCCCTTCAGGCCCGCAAGGACAGCAAGTCCCTGCAGGCCCTGTAGGCTCGGGTGACTTCAAAAGAGATGGAAGCATCGCGATGACGGGCGACCTCGACATGGGGCATAACCTGATCACCAACATGGTTTACGCTGTGAACGACCTCGATGCCACGAACAAAAGCTATGTCGACTATGAAATCGCACTTTGTTTGAAACGCGACAGAAGCGACCCGGTGCTGGGTGATCTGAATATGAGTGGGTATGACATCAAAGGTTTGAAAGACATCACTAATCTCGAAGACATCACTAATCTCGCTCCACCTTACTCCACGACTAACGTGGTGACCAAAAGATATGTTGACGAGTATTTTTTGAAAAGAGATGGCTCGAGTGCAATGTATTGGGCATTGAACATGGCACAACAACCAATCACCAATCTCAAACCTCCAACCGCGAACAGCGATGCAGTGACGAAAAAATATGTGCATGATTTGGGAGGGAACTTTTTGAAAGCGGACGGCAGCCAATCAATGGGTGGTGGTCTCAACATGGGGGATCACAAATTCACCGTTCTCAAAAAGCAGGTCAGCGAAACGGACGCAGCAACGAAGGATTATGTGGATCACTCGCACCTTTCCCTGTCTGGCGGGCAAACAAACCCGTTCAGCTACCTCATGGACGATGCGGACGATTCCTCATCTGAAAACAACATTCGTGTTCATGGGATTGTCAAATTCGCCGCCTCCCCACATGGGGTCAACAAAAACGCCTATCAGTTCACTCTCGTCAAAGACGCAGGCAGCAATGATTATCGCTCGCAGATTGGTTTCAATCTCTTTCCACTGCCGAAAGGATATTACACGTTCGTGGTTGTACTTTCCACCGGAAATGACAAATGTGTCCGTCAGGGCAAGTGCCACGGTCATTTCCATCACAAGCCAAACCACGCGAACCTTCAGTGACTACACAAAAACCCTTGTTCAGTTCCACCAGTGGAGCGACAACACCCCCAACTACATTTATTTGGATCTGCATGGGAGGACTTCTGGTTCAACAACAGGCCACCTCGTCATTTATGGGGTTTCTGGGTACATTTTCCAATGTGAACTCGGGCGTCTTCGACAAAGTTTGGACTGTAGAAGGTGGAATGATGACCATGCAAACTCCTTTGGACATGAACGGAAAGCTTCTCTTGTGAGCAAAACTATGGACCGACTTGGATTTGAATTCCAAAAAAATAAAAAGTGGCCCATCCAAAATGTTCAGGGTGGACCCTTTTGGTATGACAATGGAGACAAATCTTGTCCTTGGTGGGCATGCTGTTTATCAACCAAAACTGGGTGGTGATTTGAATTTGAATGGAAAAGTCGTCATCGATGAAAATGCGGCATTGTTTGGTGGAACAAACGGGCAGATGACAATGATGAATGACTTGAACATAAATAGTTATTTAATTCTTGAACCAAAATTGGGTGGAAATTTGAATTTAAACGACCACTGGGTTTCCAACAATGACCGCCCCCTGTTAAGCTCGAGCGTTCACGGCCTGACAATGCAAAATGCATTGAGTATGAATGGGCATGTGATACACCAACCAAAGTTGGGTGGTAATTTGGATTTGGATGGGCAAAAAGTAATGAGTGGAAGCACTCCACTGTTTGAATATCGCAATGGTTCAATAAGATTTTTGAAGCTGTTTGCACTACCTGGAACAACACTTGAGTTGGAAAACGGTGTAATTACCGATAGTACACCCAGATGGACATTTGTCAGCCGCATTTACATACATATCAAGTGTCACCTTAACTTCCCTCAGCGGGGAGTTGCCTCGTGATATGCAGTTGAGAATCATGATTGACCGAGGTCATGTGTCTCCAATTATCAGGTTCCTTTCTTTTCCACGAGGAACTATGGAAAAGAAAATAGACCTTGATGAAACAATCGATGAAGACTTCCCGATATATAAAAATATGTTTAAAAGGTTGACACTGGCTAAAATGTTGTGTTGGACGTTTCGGCAACTGCTGTTGCCTTCTTCAGCAAAAGATAAAAATGCAAAAGTCCAACGGCGTCCTGATGGTATATGATGTATGTTAATATTAAATCGCATCTTGAAAGAATATTTTAAAGGTTAAACCAAGTCTCTAGAGCATTCTTAATTACTTCTACAAATTCTTTATGCTAGTGTAAACGTTTGGAAGCGCTATATGTTCGTTTATAGCATTCATATCTCACACGGAATGCCAAGCCTCAAGAATAAGTCTTTGTCGCCATGTCGATGACCTGTCAACAATTTCGATGTTCGCCAAATCTATTTGGTGACTGTGACGCACGTGGTGTTTGGCCAACAAGGAATTTTCGTCTAATGTTGCTATGGCTTTTGCGTGCTCTTTAACACGTGTTTTTAGCGCGCGCGATGTCTGACTGATGTAAACACAATCACAATCTTTGCATTTGATCTTGTACACGATTCCTCTAGAAGCCTCTTTCTCGATCTTGTCTTTTGGTTTTTAAGTATGTTTGCAATTGTCCGAATAGGCTTATGAGCGACCTTGATGTTGAAGCCTCGAAGAACTTTTGCGATTCTCTTGGAGAATCCTTCGGCGTAGGGCAAAATAACCATGCTGCAATGGTCGGTATCATTAACTTCTTGTGGTCTATTTAGTTGGCGGCCATTATAAATGAAATTGGCAGGGTAATTTTTAGCTTCATTTGTAACAAGAACGGCAGCAAAGCCTTGAAATTGGCTAGAGCACTCGAACGAGTAACACTCAGTACAACGAGATTCAAGGACCATCTTTATTTCAACCATCGACTAAAGGATAACAACATCTTGCCTAAAAGTCTCCAGTTTAATCCACCCGTCAAGAGCAAAGAGGGCTGGAAGATTGCTAAGAAAGCGGGTCAAGCCTATCTAAGGCTGCGCATTTCGAATTGTCACACGCAAATCAAGAAGTTCTCTCAACAATTGTCCCAAACAACACACAAACTCCGAGAGATGGTTAACAAGGAATCTTTCGACACCCTCCTCCACACAATTAAACAGAAATCACAATGGGAAGCACAACGAAGAAGGAAGTGTCACAACAAGAAACTCCAAAACATCTTGCCACGTCCTCCTACGCACGGAACCAACCTCAAGGACAAGTGGGTCGTGAACATCTCTGATAGACCTCTATCCGCTAGCGAGCATTCAGCATTGAACCTCAACTTTAATTTTGCTATTACTCCGCAGAGTTTGCCAGTGCCCCAAATCGTTTCCTCGATTGAATCTGGCATATATCAGCTTCCTGATGCCGAAAAAAAAAAAAAAAAAGACCTCATCAGAGCTTCAGTCACCTCTGCTATAAACAGCTGGCGCCCTCCTTCACGAAAAAACATCACTAGTGAAGAGGAAAAAGCGCTTAGAGATCTTGCCAAGGACAAGTCTGTTACAATTTTACCAGCCGATAAAGGCCGAGCCGTAGTCGTGATGAATACCAACGACTACACTGAGAAAATAAGCAACCTTCTAAACGATGACAAAACCTACCAGAAGATAACAGACAAACGAAGGAACCCAACATCGAGCACTGAAAAATCCCTCAATAAACTTCTTCTACAGATTCAAGATCAACCAGCCCCACATGACAGTGACAAAAAACAGTTGGAACCGAAGCTCTACCACAAACTTCATAGCACTGACTCCACACCGGCATCATTTTATGGCCTTCCCAAAATTCACAAGGACAACGTCCCACTAAGACCAATTATGAGTGCCATTGGATCTCCCACATATGAATTATCCAAATACCTCGCCAACATTTTGTCACCACTTCAGAACAATAAATACACAGTAAAGAACAGTGCATCTTTCGTTGAAAAGATTCGCACAATGGCAGTGGATCCCGACGAAATCCTAGTATCCTTTGATGTCGTATCACTGTTTACTTGCATTCCTACCCATCTAGCCATAGAAGTTGTTAAAGAGAGACTAGACTTTGATCAATCACTACCGGAGAGAACAAACTTATCTATTCAAAATATCATTGCTCTTCTACAGTTCGTCCTGGACAACAACTTCTACGTGTTCCAAGGTGACCATTTCAAACAAATTTTCGGTTGTCCGATGGGATCTCCAGTCAGCGCCATCTTAGCCAATCTCGTCATGGAATATGTCGAAGAAAAGGCCCTCTTTTCGGCCCCAAACCCTCCCAAATGGTGGTTCAGATACGTAGATGACAGCCATGTGTGTGTAAAAAGGGAGCACGTGGATGAATTCCACTCACATCTCAACTCTATCAACGTCAACATCAAATTTACCATCGAGATAGAGTCAGAAGGTCCATTGCCTTTCTTGACACAAAAACAACCAGACAAGACGATGGCTCGATCACCGTGTCTGTCTACAGGAAAGCTACCCACACCGACCGCTACCTTGATTTCAAATCACATCACCATCCCCAGCACAAACACTCCGTCATACGCACCCTCATGGATCGCGCAAAAAATATTCCATCCACCGAGGAGGAAGTGTTTCGAGAAACTAAGCGAGTAACGGAAGCCCTTACCGCTAATAATTACCCTGCCAATTTCATTTATAATGGCCGCCAACTAAATAGACCAAAAGAAGTTAATGATACCGACCATTGCGGCATGGTTATTTTGCCCTACGCCGAAGGATTCTCCGAGAGAATCGCAAAAGTTCTTCGAGGCTTCAACATCAAGGTCGCTCATAAGCCTATTCGGACAATTGCAAACATACTTAAAAAAACCAAAAGACAAGATCGAGAAAGAGGCTTCTAGAGGAATCGTGTACAAGATCAAATGCAAAGATTGTGATTGTGTTTACATCGGTCAGACATCGCGCGCGCTAAAAACACGTGTTAAAGAGCACACAAAAGCCATAGCAACATTAGACGAAAATTCCTTGTTGGCCAAACACCACGTGCGTCACAGTCACCAAATAGATTTGGCGAACATCGAAATTGTTGACAGGTCATCGACATGGCGACAAAGACTTATTCTTGAGGCTTGGCATTCCGTGCGAGATATGAACGCTATAAACGAACATATAGCGCTTCCAAACGTTTACAATAGCATAAAGAATTTGTAGAAGTAATTAAGAATGCTCTAGAGACTTGGTTTAACCTTTAAAATATTCTTTCGAGATGCGATTTAATATTAACATACATCATATACCATCAGGACGCCGTTAGACTTTTGCATTTTTATCTTTTGCTGAAGAAGGCAACAGCAGTTGCTGAAACGTCCAACACAACATTTTAGCCAGTGTCAACCTTTTAAACATATTTTTATTTTTAACATGCCTGGCTACACACCAAACATTTTTAGCTTCCCAATATATATTGCTTTTTATTTGAAAGGCTTTCTCAATAGAAACCCCAGGGTGAAACTGAAAGCATCCTTCCACGCATGAACATATTTATTTTCTTAAATATACAATGAAGAATCAACATAATTATTGACAGCTTCCTGTCCACATACACCTGGTGCGATTGGTGTGACGAGTGTCACCTGGTTTGCCCTTGCAGAAACCCTAAACCACAAGTGGCACGAGCGGGAAAAAATGCCCACAGTCATGCTCGCTGCACATTTGAAAGGATCTTCTTACGACACTACTGTCTAAATTTTTCAATATAGATACGATCATGCGGTTGCCAAACAGAAAACCTCAACCTCCCGCCATCAACATTTTTGACTTAAACCACATTGATTTGTCCCTTCCAAAGGACGCCGTTGATATGTTGAAGTGTCTCTATGCTTTTTACCACAAGAAACATTGGGGCTACAACAAGCTTTTCCAAACGTTTCAGCGCAGAAACTTGTTTTGCAATGTGGTTGCAGGAAAAGCTGTTGTGACTGGAGCTATTGCTGGAGGGGTTACTCTTCAACCTGCTGTCATTGCCGGTCTGACCACGTTTGGTGCTGTCATCAAAATTGTAGCAACGGCAAAGAAGTACGACAGAAAGACTGGCGACTGGCGTGGACGTGGCGAGCAGATACAAAGAGGCCGTGCCTCTCTCCGCAAAGAGCGCGGAGGAGGTTGCTGGGACTTTGGAGAAAATTTACAAACGTGGACCGTTGCAATGGCCGAAGATGCTGCAAGTCGACCCTGGGCAAGAATTCATGGGTGCTGTTTCACAAACGATGGCAAAGCATGGCACAACCATCCGACGTGGGCATCCCAAAGTGCACCACAACCAAGCGATTGTGGAGCGGTGGAACCGAACGTTGACAGAGAGGTTGTTTCACCACCAATACGCAGTGGAAATGCAACTGCCTGAGGGGGAGCGGTCTGTGGCGTGGGTACAGTGGCTTCCGCGGGTTGTTGCTGCGAACAACAAACAAGTCACAAGGTTGATAGACACCTAACCTGTTGATGCGATAAAACGATGAAAGGTGGTCGCAGAACCCACCACAGCTCCTTTTGGAAGACCCGTCGGGGCAGTAGAAAGAAAACTTCCAACTGGTGTTGAAGTGCGTTATCTTTTTGCACCGGAGGAATTGGAAGGGGGTGTGCGAAGAGCCACAGATCCTGTTTGGTCTCTGAAAACTTTCACCGTTGAACGAGTGATGATAAAACCGAACCAACCTGTCATGTATTGGATTTCCACCAGACACAGAGTTACCCCCGATTAACCCCGGCTGAGATTCTTCACCCATTTCTTTCTTTCGTAATAACTCTTCAGAATTATTTCATGAAACATGTCACAATAATTTTTCCAGGGTAAATCAAATTTGTGAATTTCTCCTTCTCGCAAACATAACAAACAGGCTTCATGAAATTCACACTTGCATTTTGTACAAACAACGATTTTCATCTTACCTCGTCTTCTTGTGCAAACGGGAATCTTACAGCTTTCAGAATTCATATAATTCCTCTGCAGATATTTCTCCAAAAGAAAATTCATCTGAATAAAATTTGTTGCTGTATTCCTGAGGTATGTCTTCCTTCAATAAATCTTTTGAAATATGATACTCAATTGGTTCCGTGTGAATCCCATAAGGTAACACGTGATGCTTGTCGCAATAAGTGGACAAACCCAGTTTTTGTTGCCGATAAGTAACTATTTCCCTCTCATGGATTCGAAAACCTGTGTTCTCAGCCGTATCCTTCTCTCCCTCAAGCACAGCTTTAAAGCGCTCCCACCGAATTTCATTTTGATGCTTTGATAGTCCCATTGAAGAGAATTTCACACATTTTCCATCCTCATCAACAAAGTAGCATTTTGAGCAAAGAGCAATCATTCGCTCTCCTGTACATTCAAGTTTAAACAGTCCTGGTGTTCTCCCACTCCACTTGTCCCATGCCAACCAATTCTTTTTATCAGCTTCAAATTCCTCTCGCATGTTTGGTCGAATAATATCCTCCAGCTTCTCCCCTGCTATTGCTAGATAATTACTGTTGGTGTCCATTTGCATTAATTCGAAGTCTTTTCTGTCAACATATTTATCAAGAATATCGTAATAATATTCCAGCATCCGCAGCTTTGCAAGTTGATAAACTGCGATTCCAATTTGAAAGGGACGATCAATTGTCACTTTTGTCTTTCTTTTTTCCACCTCATACACGCTGCCAATTTCGTCAAGATCTTTGAAGAAGAGGCTGCGCATTGCCCGATCAACAACCTTCTCGTCTTTTGTATAAGTTACATTTGTCTGACATTCGACTGCCTCAATCATTTTCCCGTAAGCGCCATTTCCAAGCAATTTAAACATATCAGCAAGAAGGGCTTTGCTTTTATCAACATCCCCGGTTCGCCTGGCTGTTGTAACTTCTTCCACAAACCAAGCAAAAGGTTTTTTTGCTCTGTAATCAATTGAAGGGCTGAGGGCATAAACTGCCTATATGTAGTTTAAGGTGTTTTTTTTTTTTTTGCATACGTTATTTCTCGAAAACGAAAAAGAAATCGGTGAAAACAAATATGGGACAATGTTTTTGAATCAAAATGCAGTTCACATGCAAAAATTTGGACAAACCCAAGCGAACTAAAAAAACGGCCGAAAATTACACATAGGCAGTTTATGCCCTCAGCCCTTCATATGTCTGCCTAATTAACTTGCATGAAGCAATGCCCAAGGGTATTCTTTATTTGAAAACTTAGCATCAAGTGCTCGTAACTGAAGGGTAAAACTGAAACTGGACATGAAATGATTGACAGGTAGAAAGGATTGTTCCATAGTGTGACGTAGACTAAAAGTTTTGGCGGTTAAAACATTGGTACTTACGCAACGTGTCTGCCGAAGCTCCCGACTCGATCCGCGCTAGCTTGTTTGGCTTAATCGAATTATGTCAATTTGCCTGTTCGCTCGGTGATCGAAGGACATCATGAAGTCTTAAGATCCATAAGTCTAACACGGCTGAAAGAAGCCAGTCGTGTTTTCTCTGCTTGCCAAACCATGAAGAGAGAGATGAATTTGACTCTCCGGTTTGGGAGTAGAGATTAAGAGCCGGGCAGAAAAAAAACTCTGAAAACATCTCTGGTCTCAAAAGCGGCTCGGTTTTGCTAGTCTTGGTCCATTTGTGAAAGGTTACCGTGCTAGAATTTCCAAAAAGGAGAGGTGTTTTTGGAGTTTAGGGCAAAAAACTGGCTGATGTTTGCAGAGTGTCTTTCGCACGCGGAGGGCATAACATTCCCACAATTCATTGCGGCCGAAGTGGGCGCTGTCTCGCGGGCCATCAAAGCCGTGAAACAGTTCGTCAAAATTTGGAAACATTACGGAGAATTCATCCGAGAGAGGGAAGTCAGCATGACGAGAAGTCCGCCCGTTTCGATGACTATCTTGAAAACAATCCAGGGAAAAGTTGCATGGGTGCGCGTGGAAAATATTACTCGTGGTCGGTCGTCGAGTTGTTATGTAAACACAGGGAGGGAGAAATGCTGCCGAATTTCAACATATACATACATACATACATACATCACATTATTTACCCTCGGATTTTAGAGTAGCTTGTGTAGCTAATATCTCCGAGCATTTAATCATCAGATGAGAGATAGACCACCACACCGGGAACTACGTCCCCTACTCTTTTCGAACAGTGTGTGGGTTCTTTTACGTCCCACAGAATCAATTGTGAAGAGTTGTGAGACGGGGCCTACGGTTTTGCGTCGATCAACTCGGTTATTTTGATTTTGTGGAGGCTTGTAAACATCAGCAAAACGTATTTTCAAGCGAGATAAACACCAGCAAAAACGTATTTGCACGCGAGACATTTTAACAAGTCGTTGTGTTACGCATCAGACGATACGGATTAAATTTCACATCTTATGCAAATATTTACGTCTTGAAGCCAACAAAACTAGTTAAGTATTTTGTTCCAGTTTTTTCACTGTCGTCATTTACGTTGATTTGTGATACGAATTTCATTCCACTGGTTCCATTTGACAACGAAAATGAACCCTTCAAAATCGTTTCAATAATGACCAAAGCACGCGAAGCGCCAGAATCAGAATCATCCGATGGGAATCAGCTTACTCTTTTAACTCTTAATTTTGCCCTTGAACATCATTAACTCAAATTTTCGGTGTTGCTCACGAACAGAAGTTGTTGGTAGTGGCCAAAAGCTATCTTCAAATAAAAACAGCCTTCTTTAATATTTTATTCTATTTCTCAGCCGACAGCAAGCTTTTTTAGCACTGAGTTAGAATCAAATCCGATCGTGCTGTATGCCGTTTTCAACCAAAACACCCTCTTCAACACTTTACTTACATCAGCCAAAGCCTTCCCGAAAGAATTAAGAATCAACAAAGAAACCTGTGCGCTCTTTTCATTTCAGAGGAACCAAGAAACCAAGAAACCTGTGCGAGACTCAAAATACGCCGCTTACTTTAACGTTAACGTTTGCAATGCCCTAGGCCGAACCCTATCCCTAGCTCTAACCCTAACCCTAACCCTAACCCTAGCTCTAACCCTAACCCTAGCTCTAACCCTGACCCTGACTCTAACCCTAGCCCTAATTTTAACCCTAACTCTAAACTTAACAATAACCCTAAATCTTCTGAGTGCTGTTTTCAAGTCGGACAAAATCTACGCACGCTGGCTTAAGGTTAACCAAGGTTGCTGTGTGCTGTTTTTAAGTCAACCCAGAATGTTGCGCACTGTTTTCCAGCTAAGGAAGCTTCTTGAGCACTATCAGTAAGCAAAACACTGGTAATAAGTGCTGCATTTAAAAAAGTCGACCATTTCCAAGTCGGATGGGCATCTTGTGGGCTGTTTATGAGTCAAAAAGGCACATTGCGCATAAAGAATACCCTTGGGCATTGCTTCGTGCATGTTAATAAAGCAGACATATGAAGGGCTGGGGGCATAAACTGCCTATGTGTAGTTTTAGGTGGTTTTTTTTTGCATACGTTATTTCTCGAAAACGAAAACGAAATCGGTGAAAAAAAAAATACGGGACAATGTATTTGAATCAAAATGCAGTTCACATGCAAAAATTTGGACAAATCCAAGCGAACTAAAAAAACGGCCGAAAATTACACATAGGCAGTTTATGCCCTCAGCCCTTCAATTGTGCGATACACAGCAGAAATCCATGCCCTGTGATCGATATACCAACATAATAATGGAGCAAAGAGAAGAATTTTCTTTGCAGAAAGTACACCAACCTGCTTCTTTCCATCACCACGAATCCTTCCAGTTTTTCCAGTTAGTCCAACATGTGTTGAGGAACAGCTTCAGCTGGAACTTCTGTGTTGTAAAAGAAAGGAGACATTTCCTCAAACTTTGCCCATAAATGTTTGGGAATTTCAATGTCCACCTCTGCGAAACCAAACCAAAGACCTCTTCGAAGCCTGTACGCAAAACCTCGTGCGGCAGCTGTTGGATTATGGTATGGTTGAACTCTTTCCTGTCCGCAAGGCATGTCCTGCGCC
>JAEMWC010000192.1:880000-897500 GCA_016490735.1 Pachyseris speciosa
CATTTGGCTCGCTTGATTTTGGTCTTGTGTGATCGGCATTCGAGATGGCGAGTAGACAAAAGGCCAGGGCAAATGAAGTGTACTAAACCAGTAATTACATTGTTCCGTAGGTAACAAAAGAATAATAGGTCATTACTGGAAAAATCTGCTCTATTGTTGGTTGTAAGAACAGTAGAAATTCCACAGGTCTGAGAAGAGCGAGCACAAATCCCAAATCTTGAAATTTTCTCAAAGAAACCAATGGTATCCAGCCGAAATCTCAGTCGTCAATGGTCTCCAAGTGCTTATATTTGGCCTGGAACGGCTTGTATAACCAGTAGGGTGACATGAGAGGAGAAAAAGAACAAAAATATAGGAGCTGCGAAAGCCGTGACAACCCCAAATTAACATATTCACTGATTGTCATTATGTCTTTCAAATTTGGGTTTGGGTTTCGCCGCAAATGCCAAATTGGTTTTTCATTTGTTTGCTCAGGCTCATAAACACGAATACCAAGCCATTCACTTGGAGAAAGATCCTTGTGAAAATGTCTTCCTATATCATCCAATTCATCAAGAGAAGTTTTGGAAATGTCTTTTGTAAGTTTGGAAAGATTAAGATAACTTTTTGCAAAATTTTTCGCAACCGTTTCACAGGCATCTGGTCTTCTTCCTCTGTGTACTGCCAAGCAGCGCCATAAACAAAGATTGTCTTTAAATTTATCAAGACAAATCATTCCGTGGTTCCCCCTTGCAAGATTTTGTAACCAAATTGGAAGCAGGCCTGTCCCAGGAAGTGGTTGTCGGTCCTGTAAAACGTTCAACTCAATATGATGAGGCCTTTCAAAAATCCATTTTGTGTTGGGACGAGGAGCTTGCTTTTCCAAACGTTTTCTTTCCTGTTTCCTCAACCATGCTTCTGCATCTGCATTTTTGTAAACCATGGGGAAAGGGTGTCTTGGTTGTCTTGAAACTCAATTTGTTCACCGGTATCAATGTTACGAAGAACATTGGAAGTTGTGTGGCACAAGAAGAAAGAAGTGTTTACATTTTGATGAAGAAGTTGCATCATTTCTCGTGTGTGATCATGATTGCCTGTGATGTCTTGACCAGGAATATACCACAAAATTTTACGCCTTCCAGTTTCCTGTTCCACACCATCAAATTCAACTGGGGCAAAGGTTGCGGTTACACGCCTTCTTGGCGCACGAGGAATTTCTCCAAAAGCTGGTTGCGGTTCAAGAACAGGGGTTGGTTGCTGTCTGCCCTGTCTCCTTCTGCATGGAGGTGGAATTGGAGGTCTTTCTTCCTCCTTCAATCTCTCTTCCTCCATCTGCATATCCTCCAGTATCATTTCATATAGTGGATCCACCTCTTCAGTGGTTGTCATTCTACTCATCCCTATGATTGCTGGAAAAATTTTTTTTCCCCGTTCATCCTTGTGTCCATTCACGTAACACAAAATTTCCAATGCCCCCTTTCTCTAATTTGTGGGCTTGTCAATCTGGTTTTGTCTTTTTCAATATGGTTTTCCTAAACAGGTTTAATTAGTTACGGGTGGTTTGGACCAGTCAAATCCGGTTGGGCTGTAAGTAGTAGACTGGCGTCAATTAACGAATACGGATTTTGACTTGTGTTTATAAGCCTCCTTTTTAGGGTTAAAAGGTGAAAAGGAGCCTTATAAACACAAGTCAAAATCCGTATTCGTTTGACGCCAGTCTACTACTAACGGGTACATGTAGGTCAAATTTTTTTTTTTTTCAGAATACCTCAAATGTCAAGTTTGGTGAAGTTATTCTCAGTATGGATGCAGGTAATTGTACTGTACCTTTATACTGGGATTTGATTTTTTGCTTAATAATGTTTTTATTAGGAAATATAAACACTGTCTTACTTTTGCATTTTTAGAGTCATACTGATAAACATTACAAAGACTCTCTGTTAAAGACAATGTTACATGCTGTACATACACGCATCGCGCTTACAGCACATTCACCATCACCTGGCTTATCAGGGCTGAAAGCCAGGTAGAGCTGTGTGTCATCAGCATAGCAGTTCACCAAAGGAAGGTGCTGTGCCACTACCGTGAACAATTTGCTGCTATAGATGCTGAAAAGCATGGGTCCAAGGTAGGACCCCTGAGGGACACCCTGATGCATGCACTGAAACTCTGTTATTATTTTTGTATTCACAGGAGTTAGTGTATTAAACATAGCATGGAACCCTGGTTTTCCTGGTCTCTTTGCTGTTTGTCTCAGCTCTGGATCTGTGTCAATTATGGAAATGACAGAAACAGAAGTAAAAACACTGGCAACTCTTCCTAGAAATATCAAAGCCAGTGCAAGTAAGGAATTGTCAACTTGTGCTGTTTGTATTGTTAGCCAGTCTGGTTTCAAATTGCAATTGCTCTGTATAAGATATTTACTGTATCAGGATTCAGATGATAGTTTGAAAAATGTTGCCAGATATGGTAAATACAGGTGGCCATACCTAATTGTACCTTTTTCCAATTTTGGTACACTTTGGTGACATACCAGGCTCATTTGGTCTTGCCATGAGTATTTGTACACTTCAGTGGCATATCAGGCTTGTTTGGTCTCTCCATGGGTATTTTGGTACATGTTTACAAGTGGTGTATATATCAGGCTCATTTGGTCTCGCCATGGGTATTTCGATACACATTTGTGGTCTATCAGGCTCATTTGGTCTAGATCCATGGGTATTTTGGTGCAATTGTTTGTGGTGTATCAGGCTCATTTGGTTTCGCCATTGGAGGTTCCCTTTAAGAACGTTGTTTCAGCTAATCTTTTTGTGTACTCTTCCTTAGTTTGCTGGAGTCCTAAAGGAAAACAACTTGTGGTAGGCCATAAAGATGGCAGATTAACACAGTATTCACAGGCATGTAATTGTTAATTTCCATAATTTATGTTGTGTTCATGATTGTACATGTAATTAAAGTAATAAATGTTATTACAGCTTTATTTTCAAGTAAAACATTATGTGAAGTTGAGAATTATTGTATTAACATTCATTCAGCTATCCATACATTAAAAACAGAGAAGTTGTAAAGCTTGTTCACATTCATTTTCATAAAGCTTTGATAAATTTTGGTTGGGAAGAGAGTTTTGGTTCAATTTAAGGTCATACACCTGTAACTTATATTATTAATGAGTGTGAATATATGAAAATCATGTAACTATTTGAAATGCAGATAAATAAATGAAGATGTGAGTGATCATTGCAGTTATTCATGATTACTACTTACATCTAAGCAGTAGTGAAAATAAAGCCTGGAAACAAAATTCATATATTCTCACTCATTTATTCATCACCACAAAGCTGATAGATATTGACACAGACTTATGAGTTTATTACAAACCAATAAAATGACCAGCTCAAGTTGGCTTGTTAGCTGATCAGTTGGTAGATCACTGCACTGGTATTCACAGGCTTTATTTTCACTACTGCTTAAGTACAGTACCGCCTGAAAGTATTGACCTCTTTTCCGCGTCTTTGCCGCGTGACCTCCTCGCGACTTTCCCTCGGTATTCCCGCGGCAGGCCGCTTTTTTGCTGAGGGAACTTTTCGGTCAGGCTCCAAAGTTGCCGCGGGAAAGTTAACCGAGGTAAAACCGAGGTAATAAAATACCGCGGTCGAGTTTGAATAGGTGTTTGTTTCCTTTGCGTTTCAAGTGACAAAGTACATGTAGCACCTAAAAGTTTCGGCAGGAAATCTTGAACAGGAAGGACAGTCATGGCCGCTCCCCACAGATCTATTAGCTTTTTTGATACATGGGCAGAAATGATTCTGTTGTTAGAATCCGACCATAAATAAAAAGTTTTGGAGAAGTATTTTGATTGTAAATTATTTTGATATTAGCGATTGCCGCGACTAGTTTGAATCGAAACTTCGAAGCGCTTATGCTCGGCGCGCTCGTGTGGAGTTCAGCTTCAAAATTTTATTCATTTGCAGTGTGTGCTGACCTGTGGAATGTGACCTGTAAACAGATCTGTTGGCATCTTGATGGAAAGAAAGAAAGGAAAGAATATTTCGGCATGTTTTGTGACGCTCAGAGCACGAAAATGAAATTTACATGTTATGCTGCTCAGACTTGCATGTTATGTCTCAATGTCCGGCAACCGGACAGGAATTTTGAATTAAGCTTATCACAGATCCAAAACGTTGTTAGATTGACTCGAAGTTATTTAGGACTGAGATATTAAGGGAAGCGAACAAATTACCAAGAAATTCTAAGCAAGGCAGGCCGAGATTTCAAAGAACAAATCCAAATTCAATTGTTCGTTCGTGCGTATCGGCGTTTTATGCAAATTCGAGCACGGCACGTGACGACAACACAACGTGAGCTCCGGAGCAAAGATGGTGCAAACAGCAGAGTATGTTTAGTGAAGAATTTTGTCGTTCTATAGACGAAATTTTAAAATTTCCCAAGTTGTCCGCGAATTAAGTTTAGAAGGTCCCAAGAAGAGGCCAGCCGTGAAGAACGCCTCAGCCGGTCCAAATGAAATCAGCACGCGTCGTCAGGAAAAACTAAAATTAAAAATTTTGAGGTTTTACCTCATCAGGTTAAAGACATTTTAAAGATATATCTGCTTGCATGTTTTCAGCTCGGTAGCATGCTTTGTTTTGAAAATAAAGCAGTTTGAATTTAGATTTTTTTTACAATGCCAGACATCGTGGTTGCGTCTGAGAAACATATCACGTACGCGAAAATATCGATTTACGTTCTTTTTTCGAGTTCTGAATAACCAATATGTTAAGAGAAGTGTCTATGCGAATGTTCTGAAGTTTAGTAGAGAGAAAAAATCTTTTGCGAGAGGAAAAGTGAGCTCCAGATGTTTCTAATGGATTTCCGACCGCCATGTTGGGGTTTCTCACAGGAACACAGTGCCAGCATGGCGTCTCCATACTAAAAACTATAATTTTGAGTAGTACCCTTTATCGAATAACTCGAGTTCGGCGTTTAACCAAGGCAGGCGTTTAACCAGGGCAAGCCCCTTAGCCTTCCAAAGACTTCGATTTTACATTATATAGAGGCCGGTTCAGAAATTACGAGTCCATACGCAAATCGCGTACAGCGTAATTTTTATGTCCGTGAATCTTCGCACCTTACAGTCCTTCCGCTTTTTTACACCTGGAATTAATCGTCAATGTTCTTTCCCCGCGGCATTACCTCGTCTTTTCTCCCGCGGTATTCCCGTGGCAAAATTGTACCTCGGTTTTCCCGCGGGAACAATTTTTTTATACCGCGGTGGACGCACGGCCACTACCCGCGGCATAGACGAGGTATCGCCTCATAGACGAGGTATCGCCTCGTCCCGATGGGTCAATACTTTCAGGCGGTACTGTACACTGTAGTGCTCATACATGTACACATGTAACTGTAATGATTACTCACATCTTCATTATGTTATTATGACACAGTTAAGGATTGTTCTATCAGTCAGGCAGGCATTATACTGACCTTTGTTTAATTTCCAGGCCCTCCAAGTAAAGAAGGAAATAGAGTGCCCTGAGATGTTTACTGATGATCCACACTTAGGTAATAAAACAATTTGCACTAATTGAATTTGATTAATTGATTAAACCCTGATGAAGGCCCATGCTCGTGCTAAAGTAAGATTAAGTATTGCAAAATATTAGTTGTTGGAATGTGTCCTCTTTTGATTCTACCTGAATAGCATTCTTCGTTCTCCAATATTGCATGTACAGCAACTTAACAAACATATTCCATTTGGCTGTGTGTGCAATTATCTGATAATGCACAGATGATGTTACAGTACAGTAAAACAGTCATGGTGAGAACAGCAAAAGTACCCTATGAGCCACATGAAAGTAGCACGTTCTTACCACGTTTTGTTTTCCCATGTGTGTTGTCAGAGTTCACATGCAGTGCCAAATGAAATCTACATGTATTTGTTTTGTACATTGTTTTACTTTCTTTGGCTCATGATGTCAATTGAGTGTCTGCGGACTCCTCTGGACCATTCAAAACGTGAGGTTTTCGCCATCCTTCTCATTTTCTCTTGCACAATACACAGTGTAAATGTTTGCACTGACTTTTGCATCAGTTGCTTCCTCCCCATACTACTATTGGCCACTAATCTGAGTATATAAATCTGTGATCGATCGTAACACATTCGTTTATCAATTATGTGATTTTAAACCTTGTTAAGGAAGTTGATAGTTTGTTTCCCACATCTTAAATATCATTTAGTGACTGATGTGTTGTGGATCTCAACTACACTGTTTGCCGCTGTTTACTCCAGTTTTGAAGATGGGGATTGCCCAAAATTTCTACTTATTTCCACACCAGTAAGTCCTCTGTATGGTTCTGTCATATTACTGTGTATAGTACACACATGAAAATGGAAAATAATTGTTTTGGCAGGGTCTATTGTTTTGTTCAATTATGATGTTAAGTATAGAGCTATTTTAAAAATCTGCATGTATATATTTTTTTAAGTATCATGAATCACGAATAAGTAAGGTTAGAAGACAAAGGAATTTCATTTTGACCTACAGCATATACAGTGTGTACATGTGAAAACTTTCACTTAAGGACGGTGCCTCCTATTGCTAGTGCGCATTGGTTCTGCGCACCACGCAACCATCTTATCTTGCGCGATTACTCGTGCAATTTCCTCAGAAGTTTGTTTGTTTTGATGGTTATCGTATTTTTTGTAAGCTCTTGATTTAGCGGATAGTTTTACAGGATTGGCAACAGGCTGTCTACACCAAAAACCCGTAAACAAAAGCGTTATTGTGGTGTGTTTTATGAAATTACGCTGAATCACGCCGGGAAAAGCAATTGAAGTGAAGTGGCAAATAATATAAGACTTAAGCTTAATCAAAACATATCGCTGTATAAACTGATTCTAGGGAATCGCTTAAAAAAGTCATGTGTTACACATGTCGGTTTAATACACAACAAATCCGTTTCGGTTTTATTCTTTTATTTTATTGCTGTTTCAACAATAATAAAAAGAAAGATGTTTTCATCGAACGTAAGATATAACCTAACATGATGTCTTACCTTCGTAACTGATGAAAAGCTTGAACTTAATCGGCCTGGATAACGGACTGCGAAAATCAGACGCAAGGAATCACAAATACTGGCTCTCAAACTGCGTAGTTTTTATGCATTTCAAAACTCCTTCCAGAAAGATAATACAACTGCAAGAAACAACTGCGAAAGTAATTGACAAAACTACAAAACGTGATCTTACGTACGTGTTTGTCTTCCACTTCGCCAGAGCCTAAAAGGGCAAGTTATACTGGAAAAAACTTTGAAATTTACGCAAAATGCACATCTCAAAACGTCTTCGAATTTGTTCTTAGCATTCAAAGCCATCTTCATTGAAAAAATGTCCTCTTATTCCCGAAGAATCAAGAAAACTTTTTGTTCCAGCATGTGTCGCCATACCGGACGTCCCAGCATGCCCAAGGAAAAGACATGCAAATATTTCACTTACTAGGGAGGGGGTAGAGCAAAAACTGTCTCAAGCCCCCGAAACCGCGCCTTGAAAGTAGAAAATAACCAATTTAGCTCTAAAAAACGCACGGTGACCCCCACTTTTGACTTCACAAAACGAAAGTGGTAAGCCTACTCAACACATGGTAATTTTTTCGCCTGTGTTTTTGCTCAACTAAAAGGGAGCAGTCAGGGCCAAAAATGCCTCCAATGCAATGATTTTGTAATAAATACCACATAAAAATGAGTTTTTATATCACCAGCTGTTATGTGTTTCAAAGCTTGTGGTTTGTTGTTGCCTTGGTATATGTAAACAGGAATTCTAAGGAAATGTTCAGAGAAATATTTCTTCTTTTCTTTTTTGCGAAAAAAATACTAAGTCTCTATTTTTTGCAGCGTTGGACTTAATTATCTCTGAAAAATGCACGGTTACCCCCAATTTTCTTTTCAATTTTCGTTAGCCCTTACCAACATCTACATTTTAGCATAGTGATAATGCGCAAAAAAATATCTTCATATTAGGAGGCACCGTCCTTAAATTGTTTTTGTTTTTGTAAATATTTATGATGGGTGTTTTGTTTTTTGGAAAAGGCACTGTTTAAACCTTTGCATGCCATGTTAAGATCTTCTGTTTGCTCTTAGAACACTTCACTTTATTGCATTAAGTGCAACATTTTCAATAGATTTTCTTTTCTCATAGTTAGAATTGTCTTATAGAGTCATTTGTAACTATTTTTCAAGCTGCAGCCTATTATTTTTAATGGTTTTGATTGTCAATCTCTACAAACAGTTGTGTGTGTTGTCAACAATCAACGCTTTTTCCATTTTTTTTTTTTTCAAATCAGAAAAATGAACCAGTGACTTTTACTAACTTTGATGATATCTACTATGCAATGACTGATGACAGAGAGGCAGCATTTTACCTGAGAAATGTCAGTGAATGGTGAGACCTGCCAAAAAATATCACATGCAACACGTTATGTCTTCTGCATTAATGACTGGAATAATTTGTAAAGACTGTGATCCCATTGCTTTCACTAAAAATATCACATGTAGTGCATGACTGTCTTCTGCAATCATGATTGGAAAACAGTGCTGTAATTTGACAAAATAAATAAATAATAAAAATTGTTTATTTAACAAAACCAAATTGCAGTCTGAAGACTGAATTACTGTATGTGTTTAGTTTATACAGATAGGCACATGTAATTACAACTATTACTGTGACATGTATCAGGGGAATTATATTATATTGAAAGTAACATAATTACAAAATGAGAAAAATATGAATTCTGAAAACTTTAAAGCCTGCTTTCACTAAAAATATCACATGCAACACATCACTGTCTTCTGCATTCATGATTGGAATATAGTGAAACCTCTTCGGGACCTTCCCAAGTGTCCGCTTAATAGAGGGTGTCCGTTTAATAGAGATTTGTAAAAATTGAACAATGTTTGTTAATGATTAACATTCAACGGCTACTCTGTACTGTGATAAAGTTCCATTTTGTTAAGGAAGCTATCCAGAGTTCAAGTTCAATACCTTTCATTACCAATTTTAATTTGTTTTTTAAATGCAAAAACATAACAGCAAAATAGCAACGATAATACGCATGGTACATGGACTCTTTCAGTGTTTGTGCACAAATTAGTTATTTCTTAATTAAAAGTAGTCATAAAATGAAGATTGTTTGTGGTTTCAAATAACTATTTCCTGAAGCAGATCTGTTGATTTAGACAGGGCCAGCAAAAGCTTCTCATTCCCTTTAAATCTTGCATATTCGAGAAGCTTTTCCGCCATTTGTAGCGCTTCCCGGTCGGATTTTATTTCAGGTGTCTTCTCTTCCTCGTCATCCACACATAGCTTGCTTTCCCACCAATTTCTTCTTGTATTTGTGGGTCTTGATCATTTTTGAACCAAAACGTCCTCCCTCACTTTTGCTCTCCATTCTGGGTCAGAGGGGTCTACGAGAGCGGAGCAAACTTCAGGTTCGTCGTCACAACAAACAAATTCTTGCACTGGACAAGAAGCATTGAGAGAATTCACCAGAAATTGCAAGCTTGACAGTTTTTCCCCTTCAAAAGGGTCATCCTCATCCTCCTCCACTTCCACCTCGGAATATAGGCCAGTACACTTGAAACATTTAATGACTGTATCACTGGAAACTTCATCCCATGCCTGTTTCCCCCATTCAATGGACATTAGGAGATTGACAGATTTGACAATCTCACTTGCATTAGTGGATCCAGTGACTTTGCTGCAAACAAGACGTAAAGGTACGTCTTGTATTTACATTTCCAGCTTGCGAGATTCCGCTGTCAAGTGGCTGCATCTTTGACGTGGTATTTTTGGGCAAAAACGTTAAACTGATGTTCGAAAATTTCCCCTCGAGATTTGTGGAGTGGCAAGGCACATTATCCAAAAAGAGCAAAATGTTCCTTTGCCTTCACTGTAAGCTTTGGTTTAGCGAGCTAAGAATGTTATCCATAATGTCGTTAGTCATCCACGCCTTCTTGTTACTCGGCCGGAAGTCAGCCAAGTCTTAATATGCGCTTGTTTCTTCATCGTTTTCGTCTTTGTCAAGTTTCATCCACAAAGCTCACTTCCAGCGTTTCTGCGCAAGCGCAAGCTAAATTTAGCAGTACCTCTCAGAAGGCCCTGGGTCGAGGTTACAAACAAGGCCGCCAAAGGCCGCAATGTTAACATCACAAACGCTAAAGTGATGATTCAACTTCAGTTGTATTTACAAGCTGTGAACAACTACACTGTAATATGTAGACAGAAGTGTCAATAGGATTGTTTGTTAGTTCAACAGCAAGACGAAAGGTTTTAACATAGCTACACTGAACTCCAGATGTTTTAGTTGTGCCCATGGCTTCTACATGCTAAACCGCTGTAATTCTGAGGGGTGAAATCCAACTATAGAACTGGCTGCAGAAACCTTACTCTCTTACATATTTCAGCAAACAGTTTCACCCTGCTGAATATGAGATTCCAGTAACGTTTATGCCAAAAAATCCTGAATTCTGTAATGGTATAAGTGCAATCTAGCGGATCTATATGAGGAAACAAACTCCTGGGATCAAAAGCCACTAATCATTCATTGTTTTTATGGGTCATCGTTTACTACTTAGTCGGTTTTCTACGCCGTCGTGTTTTGGGTCATCGTTTCCTAGACATCCATAACACAAGCAGTGTTGCGACTGAACTTGAAGTGTAGCGGCGTCAGCTCCGGTAGCGGAGAGATCCTTGAAACTAAGAAAACTGAATGACTCACAGATTCCACAAGGCTGAAGTTTATTGTGCCAACTCTTACAGCAATCCTGTCTGGTAGGACGTGTTGGGCGAACGCTCTTAGTAGGTTCTGAGTTTAACAGCAATAATCGGAGGTTCCGTGATGTAACCCGATGTTACTCAAAGTTACCCAAAGTTGCCCGTCGAATTTCTGTGAGCCTTATGGAAAATTACACGAGTTAGCGGTATATAAGCAAAGGTCACGTGACAACTATCAGAAAGTCATTGTGACGTAAGCTGCGGTAAAAGCTAAGATAGGACATAAAAATACTGCGGAAACTAAGGCACACGGGTGCCGTTACACTGCTTCCCTAAATGTTTCTTCATTTACCAATAAACCTAATAAATTATAAAAATGCGATTTAAAAATTCAAATATATGCCGATTATGAAACTCATGGATATAAAAGTCTAGATATAAATCAGTTCTCATAGTCCTCTTTTGCGAAGAGCAGTACAAGTTTATGTACTGGTCGCTCGAAGAACTTTCTCTCTCCGTCTTTGGCTGTCACAATCTGTACCTTTCTGACAAGTTGGTCGCCGCTTGGGAATACTTTGGTGACCAGAGCTAAAGGCCATTGATTTCTCGGGGATTCATTGTCGCAGACTAGGACGACGTCACCTTCTTTCATACTTCTCTTGGGTGTGGTCCATTTCTGACGCTTTTGGAGTAGCGCGCAGTATTCTTTCCGCCAGCGCAGCCAGAGTTGATTAGCGAGGTACTGTACTCTTCGCCATCTTTTACGGGAATACTGGTCCGGTGACTCGAATTTTCCTGGTGGAGGCAACACAACTTGAGTCTTAAGTGTCAGCAGGTGATTTGGGGTCAGCGGCTCTGGTGCTAATGGATCCATCAGGTTCTCAACTGTTAGGGGACGGCTGTTCACTATACTTTCAGCTTCAGTCATGAGCGTACGTAGCGCTTCGTCGTCGAGCTGGGTGCCATGTTCCAGGAGCAGTGATGATAAGACTGAACGTGCTGTGCGTATTTGGCGTTCCCAAATACCTCCCATATGTGAAGCCTGGGGAATGTTGAGATTGAAGTTGATCCAGTCGCAGTCTTGAGAAGACAGGTATTCTTTCAGGGATGAAGTGTCCAGTTCTTTGAGCGCAGCGGCGAGTTCATTCTTTGCGCCAACGAAGTTAGTTCCTTGATCGGATCTAAGCTCACGGACTTTTCCTCTGCGGTGGGTAAAACGTCTGAGTGCGTTAAGGAACGAATCTGTTGGCATGGAGTTCAGGGTTTCCAAGTGTATTGCGCATGAAGAAAGGCAGGTAAATATTAGGCCCCATCGTTTTAATTCTTTTTGTCCTTCTTTGATGTAGAATGGGCCAAATACATCCATTCCAGTGTAGGTGAATGGAGGGGCTGGTGTGACGCATTCAGGGGGTAAGTCTGCCATCTTTTGATCTTGGGCGTGGCCCCGTAATCTACGACACACAACAGATTTAGCGACGATGTGGGAAACAGTGGAACGACCATTGATGATGTAGTATCCAGCTTGGCGGATAGCGTTGTGCATCATGCCGTAGCCTTGGTGATGCTGCTTCCCATGGTGAAACTGGCGTATGAGAAGAACAGTCACGTGGCTCCTTTTGGGCATGATGACAGGATGCTTGATTGCGTACGGGGATGTTGTACTCTTAAGCCGGCCACCAACTCTAAGGAGGCGTTCTTTATCAATGAATGGATCTAGCTTGTGAAGGTTGCTGTTGAGCTTGACAATGCTGTTTCTTTTCGGCACACTCCAGCGATCTTGGAATTGATTGTCGTTGCCTTCAAGCTTAGTAAGGGTTTTGATCTCTTGTTTGAAGTGGTAGTGTTGAATTGATCTCAGAATTATATTCTCAGCTTGGGAAAGCTCTTTCACTGAACAGGGTCCTTCTTTGGGACGCCAGTTATGGACTTTGTTAGGTCTTAACCTTTCAATCGCTCTCTGTACTTGAACAATGCATCTTTTGAGACGGTTAAGCGAGGAAAAATGATTAAAGCGCTCAGGTTCCAGTATTCCAGGCCTACTGTGATAGGTTTTCTCTTTCTCGATCTTCGTGGCCAATGTGGATGCTGAATCCTTTCTGACTTCAAGGTCCAATGGATGGAGGGCATGAACAGGCTGTGACTGTCGCAGAAGCGGGTCTTGTTGCCATAGGAACTCTGGTCCGTTGAACCAGTGGTTACTTTGTATCAATTCTTTTGCCGTTAAACCACGGGAAGCTTCATCGGCTGGATTTTCTTTTCCTGGAACGTGGAACCAGTCTTCTGGGGAGCTGCGGTCTCTGATATGCTGTACACGATTGCCAACATACACATGGAATTGGCGTGCGTCGTTATTGATGTAACCAATTACGATCTCAGAGTCGGTGTAGTAGTAGCACTTGATGTCATCGATATCAAGTTCACTCTTGAGCATTGCAGCTACATTGACAGAGATGACGGCTGCTGTCAACTCTAGGTGAGGTATCGATATTGGCTTGAGCGGCGCAACTCAAGATTTTGCCATAAGGAAGCTAACGTGAACTTCGTTTCTCTGATTCAGCATACGCAGATAGGAAATTTGGCCAATGCCGGTGTCGCTTGCGTCCGAGAAGCTGTGAATCTCTGTGCGGACTGGGTCGCCGAAATCCGGTGATTTAAGACAGCGGGGAAACGTTAGTTTCTCCAAAAATGGAAGCTCTGTTCGCCATTTCTCCCACCGTGGCAGAATATCCTCTGGTATTGGGCAGTCCCAATTCATATTTTGACGACAGAGTGCTTGGAGAATCTGTTTGCCATTTAATATGACAGGTGACACAGCTCCGAGAGGATCGTAGACCGAGCTGATTGTAGAGAGAATCCCGCGCCGGGTTAAGGGTTTATCTCTAAGTTCAATGCGGAATCCAAAGGTGTCTGATTCGATACACCAGTAGGTACCAAGGGACCTTTGAACAGGCATTGTGTCATGCCAAAGGTCTAAATCTTTAAGGTCTGTTGCGCGGTCATTAACGGGTAGAGCTTCTAAGACTTCTTTGCAGTTACTTGCGAACTTATGCAGGCGTAAGTTATCTCTTGCGCACAATGCTTGTGAGTCCTTGATTAACTGTAAGGCTTGCTCTGCTGTAGAAACAGACTTTAGGCCATCGTGTACGTAAAAATCTCTAAGGAGGAAGTCTGATACGATGTCTCCAAAATCCTTTCTGTGAGTTTCTGCTGTTTGATGTAAGCAGAAGTTTGCCACTCCAGGGGAGGATGCTGCACCGAATAGGTGTACATTCATTTGATATTCCACGATTGGCTTTGTTAGATCATTTTTTTCGAACCACAGGAAGCGCAGAAAGTTCCTGTCCTCAGGGTTAACATAGAAGCTGTGGAACATTTGCTCAATGTCACAGGTGAAGGCAACCTTTTCTTTCCGAAATCGTGTCAACACTCCAGTCAAGGAATTTAACTGATCTGGACCTTGGAGCAGATACTTGTTTAGCGATTCGTTTTCGAAGACGGCACTGCAGTCAAACACAACTCGGATTTGATCTGGTTTCCTTGGATGATATACGTTGAAGTGGGGAAGGAACCATGCTTCGCCTCTTTGTGTACTCAGCTGATCATCAGGAACTCGACTGGCATGGCCGTTATCGAGCATCTTTTTCATAAAGGCTAGGTAGTCATGTTTTAGTTTGTTATCATTTAGAAGCCTTCTTTTAAGTGATAGCAGCCTTCTCAAACAGTGCCCTTTATTGTCGGGTAGTGAGAGGTCATCTGATTTGAAGGGTAGTGGTGCTTCCCAGTTTCTGTTTTCATTCTTGTGCAGGCCTTTGGCAAGTATTTCTCCAAAGCGTTTATCTTCTATGGACTCGGAGTATTCAGTTCCACGAATCTTGCGGGTGTGGTGAATCTCGCTATAGTCGAGCTCCATCATTTCGCGTACTTGCTTTGGGCTTGTTAGGTCTTTAGAATTCATGAGTGGAGGTGTTCTTGACGTTTCCTCGCAGCAATCTAGGAGCGTCTCTCTCTCTCCACTGTTACTCAGTTGACCGAGGCTGTATTGGTTGTTGTGTTCATATCTTTGCATACACGACCAATTATCGTCCAGCCAAACTTGTATTGTTCTGCCCAGGGCTCTTCGTTGTTTCCGAAGATGACTTTAATTGGCTGGAAGGCAGCTGGAACGTTTCGGCCAATGAGTAGGCCTATATCGACATCGGGGCAGTGCTGTATTTTGTCTGCGATGTGGGACAAATGTTTCCACTGACTGGCTACATGGGGTGTGGCAATATCCTCATGTGAAGCGGGGGTGTACTCTCGTGAGTAAGCAAATGGGACTTTGATTGGTGCATAACCATTTTCTGTGTCTTGAATGGACAAGCCAGTTACTTTCTTGGTTCTAATTGTGTTTGAGCCTACGATTGTGTTAACCTGTAGGTCGACCTCTGGTGCATCTACTTCCAGTTGTTCTAGCAGGTTGTCGGAAATAAAGACATCTGTGGATTGGTTGTCTAGGACTGCATACGTTGTTAACTTCTTAGCTGGGTTAGACTGATGAGATGCTTGAACTAGGACGATTCTAGCACACGACCTACTGGTTTCCTCCTCCCCGCAGACTTGCGTGCAAGCTGTAGATGTACTCTTGGCTTCGGGGGTATTAGCTTTCACCTTGTTATCGGGCGTTGTCTCGGTATGTAGTGCTGACAAATGTCTCTTGCGGCAAATGTCGCAGACTGGAGATGATTGATCGCAACTTTCGGCATTGTGCTTGTTAGGAGCCATGCACTTAAAACAAAGTTTGTTTTTCTTAAAGAAGTCTCTTTTTTCTTCCCAGGTTAGCTCTCGAAATTTCTTGCACTCGTTGAGCGTGTGAGACCTTGTTTTGTGGAAGAGGCAGAGCTTGTTAACCGTTGAGGGGTTTTTATCTGCAGAATTGTCTTTGATTTTGCTTTCTTTGATTCAGGTGATGAGGCTTCACGTTCACCACTTGTTTTCGAGGCCAGGTTGGTAGAACTGGGTAGCTTTTTACGTGGTAGGAGGCCAGGTGAGTTTCGTACTGGGTCTTTGGTCACCTGGGGAAAAATCTGTGGAATGTTCATGTGATCAGCATGGAAGGTTACTTCTTCAACAAACTCAGCAAAGGTCGGGAACGCATCGCAACCTTTCTTTTGTTGTAGGGTTTGCACCGTTGTGGACCAGTTTGTTAGGAACCAACTTGGGAGCTTCTCAACCAAGGTTTGTAACTTGGAAGGGTATTCAAAAATCTTAAGGCTATGAAGGTGGTTTTTTGCTATTTCAACTTGTTGTAGGAAATCACTAAATTCTCTCAGACCTCGGGCGTCATTATTGCCGATTTTAGGCCAGTTAGCCAGTTTGTTCTCAAAGTCGGTAGCTATAATTGCGGGGCGACCGAAGCACGACTTCAATTTCTTTCTTGCTTCGCTATAGGCTATTTCTGGGCTAGCGCTCACCATGTACTGCAGTTGCTCAACGACTTTCTTCGCGTTTCCACCCAAGTGCTGATATAGGAGATACAGTTTCTGTTGAGCACTAATGGGTGCGGAGTCGATCAGAGCGTCGAAAGCTGTTTCCCAAATAAAGAATTAAGTGTCTGTCTCGTTACCAGTGAAAACGTCCGGCTTGGCTTGGGGGAGTCGTTGCAGCTGAGTTACCTTAGCCAATACCTCGGCAATTTGGAAGACACTTTCTGAATTTGTAGGAGCGCGATTTTGACCTTGAACATACGGACTTGGTTTTATCTCATGGTATAGAGTTGCCAGAGAACTCTCAAGGCTGAAGGGATCAGTGTGTGGACAAAGCTCATAGGCAGATGGATGGACAGGTTTCAGGCTGGTAGTAGCGGCCAGAGCGTGGTGAGGATCAGCAGTCGAGGGTACTTTGGATAGAGAAGTGACTGGGGTACTGGTGCCAGCGGCCATCTTAGGGGCAGTCAGTACAAAGGTCTGTGTGGTAGTTACTGAGTTGCCTGTGTTTGCAGAGAAAGTTGGAAGCTGAGGTGTTGTTGGGTGACTTGTGTCAAAATGGAGTGAAGCCAAGAGTCCTGCGCCAGGAGAGCAATCGACTGGCTGTCCTGTGTAACAGAACAATTTGCCTGGGTACGTCATTTCAGGAAGAGATTTTACTTGTTCTGATGTGCCTGTGTGGAAGTAAGCATCGTGCCCCGTGCCATTTGTGGGATGGGAGGTTACTTGATGCCCTGTGTCTGCAAGGGTATGCATTGGTAGTCCTGTATCAGAGAGGGTCATGTAAGCTGGGAGACCTGTGTGAGGTGGGTGTCCTGTATCAGTGTATGACGTGACTGGTAATCCTTTGTTCTCATTTAGATGAGTCGACAAACTTGCAGTCGACGTCGGAAGAGTGGGAAGAAATTCTGCTTGGTTTATAAACCGATCGATCATCTTTTCCATTTCTTTGGGCAATTGATCTACTTCGGCATAATCGAACGGATTTTGCTCTTTTAAAGCCTCTTCATATTCGGCTTCCTCTGCTAAAGTTTCGCTTAGCTGTTGTTGCAGTCTCAGTTTATTTAAAATCTTTTGTTGTTCTTCAATCTTGTCACTGAATTTTAATTTCTGCTCTAGTGCCGTGCATTTTGCTTTCACATTAATCAAAGTTTCTTTTGAAGAGCGCGATGAGCCGGATGTGGATGACTTTATCGAATGTTTTGACTTGCGTGACGATTGTGATGCCACAGATAAAGTTTCATCTTTGTCTAGTGTCAACACTTTGTTTAACGCCGCACTTTGTACTCCTTGA